>NIVC01002864.1:127500-134307 GCA_002269645.1 Macrostomum lignano | reverse complement strand
AAGTGGCGAATGGCATTTTCTCCAATGCCAGTTTGAAGTGCTCGAGCGGCCTGGCCCGCGACTTTTGCAGACCTTCCCCCCGCTATCTGAGCAGCCTAAACTCGGGAGCCTCCCCCATTTTATCTGTCCAGTTCGAGTTCGAGTCATCAATCAGAGAGTGACGAAGTGGCGCGGGTCTGTTGGGGGCTGGCAGTCTTCGTTGGCTCCTGCACTATAGCCACTATACTCTCATATCTCATAGACGGAATCTCAATTTAGTGAGGTGCGCTGTCTGCAGCTCTGACCCTCTGCCCCACTCCTGCAGTGCCTATCTTGCCATTCTCCTCAAATATTTGGCAGAAAGGGTTAAGCAATTTGGACTTAGATGCCCAGATACTCTTTTTTCGTGACTTTTGCAGTATAGAATTTTCCGTTTGACTTACATTTTTATAATCCATTCAACTTGGGAAAATGATTATCGTATGGTTTTTATCAGAATCTGCTTTTCGATACTTTTTGCCCAATTCTTTTTGATGTCATTCATTCGGCGAAACAGCATTGCCCAGCCCATTTTTGATCAGAGAAGGGGAGCTTGTGTCTCAATCAGAGGCCACTGGCGGTCAGGCCAAGCTAATCTCTTGATAATCCTTAGCATGACAGCGCGGGGAGTCGCTAATCCAGTCCAATTCCCTGCTGCACTTCCCTTTGCCTCTGCCCTAACTCTAATTCTCTTTTCGTCAACTGTGATTTCATTTTTCCTTCTGGCAGAATTCTTGCGTGATTATTTGGTAGGAAGGCTGCTGCTAGCGTTGGGTTGAAGTGGCCCTCAGTTTTGGACAGAGAAATCGTCCTAACGCGTGTGTCAGTCCTCTAGACTGCTGTAAAACAAAATGCACGTGCGACTTTGACACTCGCTGCCAGAGACAGACCCGATTGCCGGCTGCTTTTAAATTCGCAAAGTCACGCCAGGTTAAAAACAGAAACCGGCGAGAGTTTCTATATATCGATAGGCGTGATATTCTGAGAGAGTGACGGAAGTGCGCGCATGCCGACCTGCCATGTTCAGAGGCTGACGGAATGTTTTTGCTCTTACGATTGCTCATGTACTAGACTTTTAGAGACAAGTGATGAGCTAGAGTGAGACAAAAATAGATTAAGACAGACAGGACTGGTGGAGACACGATGGAAGTTTAGAGACAGCTCAGGTTAGAGACAGGGTGGATTAGAGACAGAGTGGTTAGAGACAGAGTGGGTTAGAGACAGAGCAGGTTAGAGACAGAGTGGGTTAGAGACAGAGTGGGTTAGAGACAGAGCAGGTTAGAGACAGAGTGGGTTAGAGACAGAGTGGGTTAGAGACAGAGTGGGTTAGAGACAGGGCAGGTTAGAGACAGGGTGGGTTAGAGACAGGTCAGATTAGATAGTGGGTTAGAGACAGGTCAGATTAGAGAGTGGATTAGAGACATAGTGGGTTAGAGACAGGTCAGATTAGAGAGTGGATTAGAGACATAGTGGGTTAGAGACAGGTCAGATTAGAGAGTGGGTTAGAGACAGGGTGGGTTGAGGCTAAAGACACGATAAGTAGAGACAGGACAGGTAAAGACAGGAAGAAACAGGACAGATAGAGGGTAAAGACACGACAAGTAGAGACAAGGACGGGTAAAGACAAGAATGTTAGAGACATGGATGTTAAAGACAGGACAGGTAGAGAGCGAGTAAAGACACGACAAGTAAAGACAGTATAGCAGGGCTAAATGTGGAAATACGAAAATTGCAAAAAGAACAAGATGGCCACTGGATCATGATAGGAAGCGATGTAGAGATTTAATCCTTATCTATATATACGGACTGGACTTAATGCTAAGATGTATATGACGCGTCAAAGAATAAAATAGTTAGTTTCCCTAGCTTCCTGTCTCTGTGAAATCTCATCACTGAGGGGAGGTTACAGAGACTCCGGAAGCCTTTGCCTATCTGAGTCGCCTGTGTAGGAAATGACTTGCCAGCTTGGCGGATATTGCAATCCGAGGAGGAAAGGTGGGCAAGTAATGAAATTGTATTAAAGGTCAGCGGACTAACTGCAGTCAACATCCTTGATACAACAGGTGTTGTTAATGCTCAGATATAAAACAAGGTGTGAGGCTTTGATAAATAATTCCTGTCCTGTCGTCCTTTAAGGCGTATTTCTCACTGCTTAGGAAGCCTACCTAGTCTAGAATACTGACAGTTATGGGTCATCCAAATCCGAGTTAGCGCTTTGAATCCCTGATTAAACTCCAGGTTTTCACCATTTTCTCGCCTTTCTCAGACCAGAGACCACTTCCTGAATCTACTGTCGCCCGCAACGTTCCCCCTCTCTTGCTGACTTTCTCGTTGGTCCCCTTTCCACCCTCCGCCCCGCCATTCCGGGCGGCCCGGCCTATTCGCCTCGGAACGGAAGTCAATCATGACCGCGGTAATTTACTGACTAGCAGGCTGGGCTTGGCGAGGGGGCGGGTTGGGCTGGAGGAGCACGGGGCGAGGCTGGTCCCGGAGCGGCGGCAACCCCCCGTAATCTCCTTATCTCTCGGGGGACTTTCCGCCCAGGCTGGGAGAGAGTCCGGCGGGACCGGTAGCCATGAGAGCTAGGGTGTGTGGGATTGGGGGGGGGACCAAGTCTGAAAACCTCAGCAGCGCGAAGGGCTTCTGTCGCCCTGGCGCGCGTTTCCTTCTGTTGGGCCTGACCTCCCCCCATTGCTTATTGCAACCTTCGGGAAAGAGGAAGAGAGAAAGGACGCATATGAGGACAGATCGAGTCAGTCGTGGGTGAGAGGGTTTGGTGAAGCGGAGATTCTTCTACTTTCTCCTTCCCCCCTTCTATGCTCGATCTTAAATCTCACGCATGCTTTGCTTATGCATGTTATTTGCCCGTCCTTTCAGAAGCAGCCGCTGCTGCCGTCACCGCCGCTACCTCCCTTGTGTTTTTTCTTCTTTTTCTTTTCTCCCCATCTCCAGGCGGAGCTGTTGAAGGCAGCTGAGCTCACTCAGACATCCACTCCAATGCGACCGCGGCAGTTGGTGAAGTGTAGGTATTTAAGCCGGAGCGAGGACATTCATTCAGCCATGAAAGAAAGAGGGAGAGGGCGAGGGAGGGAGAGAAGAGACGTCACTCATAACGCTAGAGTGGACAACGCAGCACGCTACGACATCCTTGTCTCGAGGTTCGCTTCACTTAATCTCTCCATCTCTCCCTCTCCTTTATCCCTATCTACCTATTCCTCGTTCCAGTCGCTAATAGAGCGAATAAAAGAGAATAAACTGAACCAACTTGGGTTGGGCCAGAGCTACCGGCCTAAATTATTGTAAAAGACGTATCAGTCCGCCTAAAGTATATTCAAGGGCTTGTGGAAGCTAATGCTGATTAATAGTGCAAGGCGATGATCAGTTGTCACACTCAGCAACATGTTAAAGTTTCCACCTCGAAATCAATGGTCCTGTGTGAGTGTGCGCCCGCGTAGAATTGGTTGTGGGACGATTTCAATGAAGTCGTTACTCCAGGGTGCCACAGCTCTTCTTCAAATTGAATATTATTACTGTTATGCATTACATTTTCACTGCTTATTATACTATCATATAGGGTTAACGCCTGAGAGCCATTAACGATAAGTTGATTTGATTAATAAAACCGCAAATTCTTGAAATTCTACAAAATTCTGTGAAGAAATGAAAAACAACTGAAACAAATTAGAAAATACGCCGTAATTTATAGAAATAGAAAATACTCTTCTTTCGATGAATGCTTTTTACTTTGAAACTGTCGATGAAGTTCCGATTAAGTTTGTAACATTAATTACAATTGACTTAAACGTTAATTCTGTATAGTAAATGCGAGCTGACACAACGGGATGGGAAGGCTGCAGGTTTTAACAGCGGGGGGGGGCTTGGCGGTAGACTCGGTCGGTGCTCTGTGCAGATTTTGATGCAATGATGACAGTTTGACATATGCTTGGGGCATAGAAAGTGTGACATATAGTAATTGATTTTTTTGCTTGAAAAGAGCCATAAAGGACGAGGAGAAAAACAGGAAAAGATGAACTGACAGAGACACAAACTGACTAGCAATTGACATGCGGAACACTACATGTTAAGCTTCATAATTTGCAGAATTACTTCCACAAGCCGCAAGTTTTATCAAATTCTAGAATGGTAAAATCACAGAAATTCAATCGAATGTAACGCTGACGACTGAAAGCTTACAAATAGGAGAAGCGAACAAACACTGTATGAGGAGCAAGGCACTTGACAACGATAAATAGCGATGAGTGCTGAACGCGCCTGATCCTCTCAGACCTCCGAAGAAGAAGTGCTCTAGTTGATTGAATGAGAAACAGAAATTGGACGGCGTCGATGATCTCGATGCTCTCCGGGCTGAAACAATCCAGATTTTGTGCACCGGTGAAGTGCCACTATTGCAGATGGGAAAACACGTGCATCGGAACATTTTTCAGAGTAGCTATCGAGTGTAAGCCAGTCTGTGTATTACATGACACAGCACTGGTTCCGTCGCAGCGCCTCCTGCACTCGGGCCGAGGTAGGCTTATGTCCAAAGTCCTTGTGATCGATTGCCTTCAGTAGTTCGCGGAATGCGCTGCCTACGTGCCAGTTGTACTTGGCAGAGCACTCTACAAACATGCACTTCCACTGCTTGCGCACTATGTTGCTTGTCTCTCGGCGCGCCTCCTTGCCCTTGTCTTTCGACGCGTCCTTGTTGCTGTTCTCTTTCTCTGATTTGCCGTTGCTAACCAGGTCGGCTTTGTTCGCTGCCACCAGTATTGGCGCGTCGATGCCCTGCTCCTGGATGCTCTCGCGAATACGCCGGATGTAGGCAAACGAAGATTCGTCGCTGATGTCGTAGACCAGGACGTAGCCGGATGCTGAACGCAAGCCGAAGCCGCGAAAGTCGGAGAATTCTTGCAGCGAGTCGGTTGGAAAGTAGCGCAGGGTGGGACAGTCGACAATGCGAGCGTCGTAGCAGTGCTCATTGACAGTGATCGACGGGTGGTAGATTGTTGGCTTGCGAGTTGGGGTGTAGACCTCCGGGCAACTGCATTGGACGAACTGTTGCACCAGGCAGGTCTTACCAACTTTGCTTGCTCCAAGGACAACAATGCGGATGTCCTGCACCTCTGGTCCGGTCTTTTCCGCCGCGTTATGATTTGAAAAGGCGCCAGCGATTGTGCGGTCCTTGGTCTTTGAGTCTTTTGTCTGAACTGAGTGACCGTTGGAACTGCCGCCCCCGCTGCCGCCGATGCCGCCGCTGCCGGCCAGCCCACCGGCGCTGCCGCCACCGCCAATACCGCCGCTTCCACCGCCTCCGTTTCGGAACATGTTTTGGTTGAAATTACTCTTTTATTCTGTTGCTTTTAGAAGAAGCTGCTTAAGACTTTTTGGCGATGGTTGCAGAGCTCTCAACCTGTTTGAAGTAAAGTCGTTGAAAAGTTCAGCAGCGAACTGACACGCGCGAAATTGGGCTTAAAAACTCCTGATGCAGTGACAGGAATAAAAGATTCTGACGACTTCTGTGAGAACAGAGAGGGAAAAATCTGCCAACGCTTTGTGGAGCTGGAGGCTCAGGCAATGAAAAAAGCCTGATATGAGGAGTGCAGTGTCAAGGAGGCGGAGAGGCGACGAGAGAAAGAAGAGCAGTAGCGCTTTGATGCCTTCTCTACCCTAGCTAAAGTCTCATTGGGCGAACTGGCAGACAGAAGAGGGGGTTATTAGTAGACTCAAGGGCAGGGGAGCAGACAACACAGGGAATCAACAGGACTCGGTTGACGGGATATACAAGTGGTTATTTTATGCATGCAAAAATCAATGCGCTCATATGAATAAGTGGTTATTTTCGTCGATTTTCGCAAATTGTGGCAAGTGAGACTTGGTCACAACGCGCTTTGTCTCGGGGTTTGTCGCCCCAGCCCCTGTCTTCAGTGCGGTTTTGTGTCCAAACTCCCCTTTGCGTACGTCACTGATCGGAATTGACTAATTTGAATTGCATCTTCGCTTTTCTAGTTGGGTTTTTTAATAACTTATAAAGAGTGAACAGATTTGTTCATATCGACCAGAACAATAGTGCAATTCTAATCCAGGATATTTGAGTTTTTCTAGAGAGGAAGCAAAGTGAGCTCCAGAGCCCCGAGATGGCAGGTGGAGTAGAAGAGAACGATCTAGGGAAAAGGGGAAAGGGAAGTGGAGGGACAATTGAGGAATAGACAGTAGGGGGTGCAGAGGGCAGGACGCGGGCAGGCAGACTGAGAGCATGGATGAGCCGCTTTGGCGAAGCCCCCCGGTTGTCAGTCCCAGTCTGGGGATTGGCAGGTGCCTCCCAACTCGGAAGCGCAGAAGAGAAGAAAGCGGGAAGGGAGAGCCAAAGTAAAGAGAAAAGCAGAGGAAATTAGTCTTTGGACACGAACCTCGTGCTCAAGTACACGGGACTAAAAAGCCCCTCAAATGCTAAAGGAATTGAAGACATCCCATTTTGCTGTCTTCAATTGATCAAAGCCGAACAGACGAACTCATTTCTGCCCAAGCTTCAGTTCGCGAATATTAAAAGCAACAAAAGAGCAATCCTTTAAATGAAATCGGGCTATTGAAAGCAGTCAAATCAATCAAAGCGTTAGCCTTGTCTAGCTCAATCAATTGATTGGATTAAATTGCTCAGCTTCAGAACGTCATAACCATCACAACCTAAACAGCCTAATTTATCAGGAATTAACTCGAAGCCAAGATCCATTAACGCCCACGCGTTTAAGTGCAGACAGATAAGCTGCTCTGACAGGATTAGTGGCTTATAAT
>NIVC01002864.1:115000-122500 GCA_002269645.1 Macrostomum lignano | reverse complement strand
CTACTCTCCTCTACTCTCCTCTACTCTCCTCTACTCTCCTCTACTCTCCTCTACTCTCCTCTACTCTCCTCTACTCTCCTCTATTCTCCTCTACTCTCCTCTATTCTCCTCTACTCTCCTCTACTCTCCTCTCCTCTCCTCTCCTCTCCTCTCCCTTCTCCTCTCCCTTCCATCCTCTCTCCTATCCTTCTCTTCTCTTCCTCCCCTCTCTCCTTTCCTATTTGATCTCTCGTCATCTCCATTCCTTTATTCCCTCGCCTCTCCTTTCTCCTATTTCTCTTATCTATTCTCTCTCCTCTCTCCCCTCCTCTGGCGCGCAGTCATGCGCTGGGTTCTCAATGTAGACAGAAATTTTAGTTTTAAAACTTCTTTTATAAATTTGTCTCCAGTCAAAATTCGCTCCGCTAGCACAAAACATGCAGCAGCGAAATCTTCACCGACCCGTCATTGACGCCTGTTTTGGTGTTGCCTCCGTTTATGCCATCGCAGTCGCTGCCGCCGCAGTAGGAGCCGCCGCCGCCTCCACCGAAGCCGCCTTTGTAGTCGTGGCCGGACCCGGCCTCGCCGCCGACCCAGTTGTTCGCGAGGCCGCTGCCACGAGCTCCGTCATTGGTGCTGCGCCGCGTCATGTTGGGCCTGCCCAGCCAGCCAGCTCCGGAGCCGCCGTGCTGCTTTTCGGAGGGCCCTGCGTTCGTTTTCGTGAATCCCGGCTGGCCGTTCGAGCCACCGAAGCCTCTGTACATCGATTCTGGCTGGGAGTTTGTTCCGCTGGTGCCCGCCTGGCCGTCTACGCCTGCAGTTGGGAGACAGGCTTGAGATTAATGTGGGCATTAATGAATAGGGCGCCGATGCCCTCAGTTCTTCAGATTTGGCGCCGATGCCCTCAGTCCTTCAGATTTGGCACCGATGCCCTCAGTCCTTCAGATTTGGCGCCGATGCCCTCAGTCCTTCAGATTTGGCGCCGATGCCCTCAGTCCTTCAGATTTGGCGCCGATGCCCTCAGTCCTTCAGATTTGGCGCCGATGCCCTCAGTCCCTTCAGATTTGGCGCCGATGCCCTCAGTCCTTCAAATTTTGGCGTGGATACCCTCAGTTCTTCAGATTTGGCACCGATGCCCTCAGATGTGGCGTCGATACCCTCAGTTCTTCAGATTTGTCACCGATGCCCTCAGATGTGGCGCCGATGCCCTCAGTTCTTCAGATTTGTCACCGATGCCCTCAGATGTGGCGCCGATGCCCTCAGTTCTTCAGATTTGGCACCGATGCCCTCAGATGTGGCGCCGATGCCCTCAGTTCTTCAGATTTGGCACTGATGCCCTCAGATGTGGCGTCGATGCCCTCAGTTCTTCAGATTTGGCGCCCTCAGTCCCTCAGATTTGGCGCCGATACCCTCAGTCCTTCAGATTAGGCACCGATGCCCTCAGATGTGGCGTCGATGCCCTCAGTTCTTCAGATTTGGCACCGATGCCCTCAGATGTGGCGTCGATGCCCTCAGTTCTTCAGATTTGGCGCCCTCAGTCCCTCAGATTTGGCGCCGATACCCTCAGTCCTTCAGATTTGGCGCCGATACTCTCAGTCCTTCAGATTTGGCGCCGATACCCTCAGTCCCCGAACCAGCAGATCAAGCCTCACCAATTCCCAGTCCCTCAGGTTTAATAAGAGTTACCATCACCGTCTTTGCCGGCTCCGCCGCCACCTCCGGCAGCCAGCAGCAGGGTGTTGTCGGCCTCCGTGTAGACGAAGCTGCCTCCGCCGCCACCTGCGCTGCCATGCAATGAAGTTGGTAGTGGTAGGTTGCCGCCCCTCTTCCCGACAACAACAGACAGACTCGTGCCGGCTGTCAGCCTGAAATTGCCACTCATTTTGGCGCCGTTGCCTTCACTTCGAGTGAACACCTTGCCGCCATCGGCACCCAGCGCCTCGATCCGGTAGCAGGCGGTGAACGGCAACTGTACCGTTTGAACCGAACCAGTGCGAACGGACGTCGTAGATTAAGCTGAGAAATATTTTTTGTTTAAATACATTTTAGAGTAGGTCTTAGCTATAGAGTTGGGTCATAGAGTTGGGTCATAGGGTAGGGTCATAGACGGAATTGGGTCATATTCGGAATTGGGTCATAGACGGAATTGGGTCATATACGGAAATGGGTCATATAAGGAATTGGGTCATATACGGAATCGGGTCATATAAGGAATTGGGTCAATATAAGGAATTGGGTCATATAAGGAATAGAGTCATATAAGGAATAGGGTCATATACAGAATTGGGTCATATAAGAAATTGGGTCATATAAGGAATTGGGTCATATACGGAATTGGGTCATAGAAGGAATTGGATCATTGACGGAATTGGGTCACATACGAAATTGGGTCATATATGGAATCGGGTCATAGATATAATCGGGTCATATATAGAATCGGGTCATAGATATAATCGGGTCATAGATATAATCGGGTCATATATAGAATCGAGTCATAGATAGAATCGGGTCATATATAGAATCGGGTCATATATTGATTCGGGTTATTGATAGAATCGGGTCATACATTGAATCGGGTCATTGATAGAATCGGGTCATTGATAGAATCGGGTCATTGATAGAATCGGGTCATTGAGAGAATCGGGTCATTGATAGAATCGGGTCATTGATAGAATCGGGTCATTGATAGAATCGAGTCATAAATAGAATTGGGTCATATATAGAATCGAGTCATACAAGTAGATAGAATCGGGTCATAGATATAATCAGGTCACAGATAGAATCGGGTCAAAGATATACTCGGGTCATAGATAGAATCGGGTCAAAGATAGAATCGGGTCATAGATAGAATCGGGTCATCGATAGAATCAAAAGATGGAATCGGGTCATCGATAGAATCGAAAGATATAATCAGGTCATAGAAAGAATCATGTCATATATATAATCGGGTCATAGATAGAATCAGGTCATAGATAGAAACGGTTAGATAAAATAGGGTCATAGACGTAATTGGGTCATGGATGGAGTTGGGTCATAGACAGAATATTGGATCATAGATAAATTGGGTCATAAAAGGAATTGGGTCATAGTCGGAATTGGTCATAGACGGAATTAGGCCAATGATAGATTTCGGAGAGTAGGATCGGGCAAACCTCATGGAAAGTCTTCCAGGCTACTCACCAGAAAAAGTCTTCTCAAACGGCGGCAGCGAGGCGGCTATCCGCAGCTCCAAGTCGGCCACTTTCCACAGCCGATCGGACGGTCAGGCCTCAAAGTGTCGCCGCACGTGGCTTGGGTTCGAATTCGGCAGCGTTTTGGTCGAGTCATCGACCAGAAAAATCATTTGGCAGAGGCCGGAACCGTTAGCCAGGCTGGCAACTGAGCAGCCCCTCTGTATGCAGGCGGTGGTGCACTCAATTTCGGAGCGGACTCCCTTCACATTCAGCTCGAAACTGCTTGTCCCATTGTCGATGAGCACCGAGTCGGTTAGGGTAAGCTCGGCCTGGTTCACGTTTGAGTCGGCGCTGGTGGCTGGAAACAGAATCAGTGTCCGATTGTCAGATAGTTCCATTCTGGCATCGGTGCCCACTAGAATACATCGACCCCCTTAGGCTCAATCGATGCCCATTAGGCTACATCGATGACTATTAGGCTCCATCAATGAACCATTATGCTCCACTGATGCCCATTATGCTCCACTGATGCCCATTAGGCTCCATCTATGAACCATTAGGCTCCATTGATGCCCATTAGGCTCCATTGATGCCCAATATGCTCCATCGATGGCTATTAGGCTCCATTGATGCCAATCAGGCTACATCGATGCCCATTAGGGTCCCTCGATGCCCATTAGGCTACATAGATGCCTATCAGGCTACATCGATGCCCATTGGTCTCCATTGATACTCATTATGCTCCATCGATGACTATTAGGCTACATAGATGCCTATTAGGCTACATCAATGCCTGTTAGGGCCTATCGACGCCATAGGCTCCATCGATGCTCATTAGGCTCCATCGATGACCATTAGGCTCTATCGATGACCATTAGGCTCCATCGATGCCCATTAGGCTCCATCGATGACCATTAGGCTCCATCGATGACCAATTTTAGCCATCTATGACCAATTGAAGCCATTACCATTTGAAGCCATCGATGACCAATTGGAGCCATGACTATTTGGAGCCATCGATGACCAATTTTAGCCATCTATGACCAATTGAAGCCATTACCATTTGAAGCCATCGATGACCAATTGGAGCCATGACTATTTGGAGCCATCGATGACCAACTTGAGCCATCCGTAACCATTAGAAGTCATTGGCGCCGCCAAAAGTTGGCATAATAACCACAAATGTGGCCCCTTTTAGCACCAGCTACATAGTCGGATAAATCAGTTGCTATCTGAGAACCCGGCCGTTTCGGCCAACTCACCCAATGAGCAGCAGCAGATTAGCAGCAGCAGCAACATACGTGCAGTTTCCATCATTGAAAATTACTTACGTAGCATAAAAATTAACGAAAATGCAATTTTGGAAAGCAAAAGTGGAGGCGCATCTGTGAGTGGATTTTTTGCTTTTTATGCAAAACTGTGAGCAGATATTGTACACTTGCTCAGTAACGCCCCCGGATGAAGCGCTTGACACTAAATTTCTAGAAAGTTTGGTCGCTATGGTTACTAATTGATTTCTAGGCTAATTAAAACACTGTTGAGTGTCTCAAATACCTCAATTAGAAAGCCACTGGTATCTTAAATACGGCTAATTGAATTGCAAGCATCACAGATGAATGTTTGCCATCATCATTCTCGAGTAATTAACCTGATCATTTCCTTGGCTCACGCAAACAGAAAGGTCCCGATCTCTTGTGACTTCTTCATGTCTCTCTGCCTACCTTTCTGGAAGAGCAAATATGTCCTGCATTGGAAGGAATGCAGCAGGCTCCTCTTAAAACCTACTTGACTTAGCTGCAAGGTGGTCCGGACTCCGTAGACACCCATTTCGCTACTGAAGTGCTACTTACTTACTTTGTATTTACTTACTTCTGACGGGGGCAGAGCGCCGCGATTAGTCCGCGAGGCCCCTATCGCAACCTCAAGCTAAACACAGACATGGGGCTGCCGCGCCCATCCCTCGCCAGCAGCAGAAGGGCTCGCGAGAGTGGCGTCCCGGACGAATGCGCGTAGGCCACGGAGCCGGTGCAGGGGTGGAGTTGACATCGTTAAAGTGCGGGCAGAAGGTGACGTGGTGCGTCGAATTTTCCTCCTCTAGATCAAAAAAGGGGCGAATGGGAGAGCAATCACTTTGTAGTTGAATATGTCTTTGGAAGAAGCCATGCGGTAACAACCATGCACATCTCCCTGAGATCAGTTTTACTTGAGGAGATTAGGTATTCGGATACTTTCCGCTTTATGGCAGGCGTTGACATTCGTGTTTGCCGATAATCAGAGCAGCTGTCCCTGTGCAGCAGGTGTTGGTAGTTCAACATTTTTTGGAATGGCACGTGGACTGGTGGCCAGATCACATTGATTCTATTGAAAACCGCCAGTTTCTGCAAGCTTTTGAAACGGTCTTAAACTGACTCGGTTGAAAGCTTGATAGAAGACAAAGTATTGCTGTCAGAGTAAAACTCAAAGCTAAAACTAAAAGTCAAAGCTGCTGATGGTCAACACACTGGTTGATGGCCATGACTTCGGATTAAAACTGAGACGTTCTCAAAAAGATGAATGCCACACTTGTGGAAAACGACTATGCCCGCGCTAGCCAAGCCGTGGCACAGGGCCTTTGTCAGTGAAGCAGCGAATACCCTGACTTCTCCGGTTGACGCATAAAGCACATATCCGGGTGGCTCCTTCTCGACTCGATGTAAAAGTACACTTGAATCCTTTCCTGAGAAAGGGTGAGGGGAGTGACAATCTACCTCGCTTAAAGTGAGCTGGATGCGTTGAAGGTCGCAACGGATATAATCCAGGTGTGGAGTGATGTCCTCACAGGTACGAAACCCAAGGGCGAATTAGTAATTAATTTATCACAAATGAAACGCGTGGCACCTTTCATCGCCACAGCTATGATAACCAGGTGCAGAGGACGGTGTTGAGGATGGTGTTGAGTCCCTTGTAAGGGGTGGAGGGGTACGCACCAGTGATGGCCCGGCAAATGCTTCCCTGAAATTGGTAGAGCCGGTCCCATACTGTCTTCAGCTCCAACGCACTGGACCAGATGAAGCAAAAGTAGATGATGCTGGGTCGGATGATGCCAGTGTAGATCCACCGGTCCGTTTTGGGAGAGGGTCCTTAGGCCCGATGGCTTAATTGGCGCGCTCGATCAGCATGTTTGGTCCAACGCAGATCATGCGCGTGTGTCACACCTAGATATTTTATTTTCTTGCCGTAATTTTTATATTTTGAACTCTCGTGAGTTCTCAGAGCTGAGTGATAGTTCTCATAGTTCTCTGGGGTGCTCTTCTGGTTGGCAATCTGATGCAACCGAAGGGTGTTATTGTTTTCACGAAGATGAATACACCTTAAAAGGTGAATACACCAAGGTGGCCTATCTTCCTACTGTTCAGCATTTCAACAAGTTTGTTGCACCGGGCTTCAATAATGCTCGAATATCTTTGCAACCTTCCAATTTTTCGATCGGTTCATTGCTGATCAGAGACTTAAGGTCCCTTCTGAAGCTGATCCAGTCCTCCAGCTCCCTCTTCAAATTTGGGCGGTCCGGTCCGCCTTAGTGGTTTAAACGGATGTAATAAACATACTGTTCACGGTGAAGGTACAATGACTCTAGGAGAAGAGGATCAGAGTCGAAGAGGATCTGGTAGTCTTTCGGCAGCAAAGTTGGCTTAACTCGCAGGGTGTAGGGCTCCTGCATGAGGTAAATGTCCACACCGGTGCCACCTAGAGTGTTCGGTGAGGCTACTGAAGGCTGCGACCGCTTGGTCCAGGTTGATCAGCACAATTTGCAGGTTATGGTCACTATTTTGCATGAGTGTGGTAACATCATCATTGGATCCACCCGCAGGGTTGGCGACAAGATGACCGCGAATCTTCTTGATCGTTCTGGACCCCGAGTAAAAAGCCCTGTACCTCTTACAGGGAGGGGGTGGGCTCTCCCCAGAACTCCAGTCGATGATGGGGAGGTTCGCCAGGGCGATGTTGAGTTGGTCCTCGCTATTAAAAGTTGCCATTAGCTGCTCATTGCCCCAGAGAAAGTCGTGGACGTGAGGCATCGTTCAAAGATTCATTAACCGCGCGGACACAGATTTTATGGAGATCGGCTCAGCTGCAACCTTGGCGTAGGAGCCGGCCGTCTCTCTACCCTTGGAGCGCTTCAGGTCCTGAGAGATGATTGTGCGGTCCTCAGACAGACAGACAGACAGACAGACAGACAGACAGACAGACAGACAGACAGACAGACAGACAGACAGACAGACAGACAGACAGACAGACAGACAGACAGACAGACAGACAGACAGACAGACAGACAGACAGACAGGCAGACAGACAGACAGACAGACAG
>NIVC01002864.1:52500-110000 GCA_002269645.1 Macrostomum lignano | reverse complement strand
CTCAGACAGCAGAAAACTTGCAATGGACAGAAATGACAACTCTTCAACAGGATGCGGTGAAGTACTAGACAGAGACCGCAGCAAATCTAAAGTACATCTTCTACTTTTGAAACAGTAATTGAGATTTAATTCTTTTAATCCCCCGCAGTGCGTGGCAAGTCGCACCATCAGGTACCTGTTTAACCTGCTGCACCAGCTGCCCTCAGCCATCGCTATTCTGGGATGCGGCTGCCCTGAGCTGACGGGACCGATTTCGCAGATTTCATATTACTGGAATATCACCATGGTAAGCGTGGACTGCCTGACTAACTAACTAACTAACTAACTGACTAACTAACTAACGAACTAACTAACTAACTAACGAACTAACTAACTAACTAACTAACTAACTAACTAACTAACTAACTAACTAACTAACTAACTAACTAACTAAGTAACTAACTAACTAACTAACTAACTAACTACCTAACTAACTGACTAACTAATTAACTAACTAACTAACTAACTAACTAACTAACTAACTAACTAACTAACAAAAATACTAACTAACTAACTAACTAACTAACTAACTAACTAACTAACTACCTAACTAACTGACTAACTACCCAACTAACTGACTAACTAACTAACTAACTAACTAACAAACAAACAAACTAACTACCTAACTAACTGACTAACTAACTAACTAACTAACTACCTAACTAACTGACTAACTAATTAACTAACTAACTAACTAACTAACTACCTAACTAACTAACTGACTAACTAACTGACTAACTAACTAACTAACTACCTAACTAACTGACTACCTAACTAATTAGTTAACTAATTAACTAACTAACTAACTAACTAACTAACTACCTAACTAACTAACTGACTAACTAACCGACTAACTAACTAACTAACTACCTAACTAACTGACTAACTAATTAACTAACTAACTAAATAACTTACTACTCGTAACTGACTGACTAACTAACTAACTGACAAACAAAGAAATAAACTAACTAACTAACTAACTAACAAACAAATAAACTAACTAACTAACTGACTAACTAACTAACTGACTGACTAACTAACTAGCTAACTAACTAACTAATTAACTAACTAACTAACTAACTAACTGACTGGCTAACTAATCAAATTTCTGCGCACAAGAAAAATATGCATAAAAAATCGCCCCAACCCTGAGGTTTCATACGCAGACACCTCGCCAGAGTTGAGCAACAGCCTTCGCTACCGGAATTTGGTCCGGATGTCTCCGAGTGACTCCGATGCCAATTTGGTGCGGTTGAGTCTGCTGCGGCAGTTCGCCTGGACAAAGACTGGCTCGCTGTACTACCAAGACTCTGACGTGCACAGCAGCAAGGCGGCTAAGATGGCAGCTGTAGGTGCCGTGTCTGCCTGCCTGTCTGTCTGTCTGTCTGCCTGCCTGCCTGCCTGCCTGCCTGTCTGTCTGTCTGTCTGTCTGTCTGTCTGTCTGTCTGTCTGTCTGACCGTCTGTCTGTCTGTTTGTCTTTCTGTCTGTCTGTCTGTCTGTCTTTCTGTCTGTCTGCCTGTCTGTCTGTCTGTCTGTCTGTCTGTCTGTCTGTCTGTCTGTCTGACTGTCTGTCTGTCTGTCTGTTTGTCTTTCTGTCTGTCTTTCTGTCTTTCTGTCTGTCTTTCTGTCTTTCTGTCTGTCTTAGTGTCTGTCTGTCTGTCTGTCTGTCTGTCTGTCTATCTGTCTTAGTGTCTGTCTGTCTGTCTGTCTGTCTGTCAGTCCGAATAGAACCCACACAAGCTTTCCAAGAGCAGAGCAGATTTCAGAAGTGTCGCGTGCTCAGTTGACGCACTAGAAAAACCAAAGCAATCCGTGCGGCAGAGCCGTAATTGCACTGTCTGTGTCTGTCTATCTGTCTGTCTGTCTGTCTGTCTGTCTGTCTGTCTGTCTGTCTGTCTGTCTGTCTGTCTGTCTGTCTGTCTGTCTGTCTGTCTATCTGTCTTAGTGTCTGTCAGAGTGTCTGTCTGTCTGTCTGTCTGTCTGTCTATCTATCTGTCTTTCTGTCTGTCTGTCTGTCTGTCTGTCTGTCTGTCTGTCTGTCTGTCTGTCTATTTGTCTGTCTGTCTGTCTGTCTGTCTGTCAGTTTTAGTGTCTGCCTGTCTGTATATCTGTCTTTGTTTATCTATTGTTTTCTATTATTGATAACCATCACCACTCAGGCCAGCGCAAATCTAAGCGACCTGTTAGAGTCGCAGGGTTTCGACATGAGCAACGTTTTATCCGGCCGGTTCACCTCAATGGAAACTGCCGTCGAAGCGATGGAGACAATAAAGGTGTCGCTTTTTCCAAATCTAGCAGCATGAAGCTGTTCAATGTCGATTACTCTGAATCGAAATGCAAACCAATTTTTTTTTCAGACAAAACAGTACAGAATAATTTCTGCATTCGTCAGCGAAATGAGACAATTGGCGGTTCTGTTATGTGCGGTGAGTCAAACAGACGTATATTAATAATAACAATGGATTACACCTAGCCCAATTGGGAAAAGGTGTACAACCGACAGCTCAGCCGCAGCTATTGCGCGGCGCATCTGAAGGCTGCGTACGGCTGTTCAGTCCAAGGACTGGGGGGGGGGGGGGTCGCCACACACAGCCTCAATTACCCCAACTAATGCTGGCACCCATTTTACAGCTGGGTGAACTGAAGCAATGCATAGTCAAATTTGGGTCGAGAATCGAACCTCCGACCTTTCAGTTGTCGTGAGTCGGACGCTCTTGACCACTAGGCTAAATCCCTGCCAAGGTTTCCTGCAAAAAAGACTCCTATCTGAACACTTTCGCAAGGCCCATCGCATCGGGTTAATCGGAAAGCAGCATGTCTGGCTGGTCTCCGGCCTTCGCCAGCTGAACCAGCAGTCATTGCTATCTCAGCTATCCTGCAACTCCGACATCGGAGCCAGCAATGCTTCTGTTCAGTGCGACTGCGAGAAGCGACAACTGGATTTGGCAGCCAATCGTAGCCTCTTCATCAGTCTGGCCGGGCGACGGGCATCTCAACTCGCTAGTAGAGGCGTTCCATCCGAAGTGGCCTACGCCATAGACAGCGTCAGCGCCGTTGCCATGGCAGCCGGCGGTCTGATTGATCAAATCAATCTCAGTGAAAGCTACAGGGTCAAGGATGGCGGACTGACGCCAAAGATGTTGAAGCGTTTAAGGAGTCTAGAACTGATGAAGAAGCTGGTGGAACTGAAATTTGATGGAGAAACGGTAGGGATTCTTTGTTACTGGTGTTAGTATGTTAGTATTCAAAATTAACTCGGTGGGAGACTTTTCTCTATGCACTATGTGACGCTCTGGGCTGTCTAACAGGTAGCACTTGTATCTAACAGGGGACACTCCTGTCTAACAGGTGACAATACTTTCTAACATCTGACATTCATGTCTAACAGGTGACACTATTGTCTAACAATTGACACTCCTGTCTAACAGGTGACACTCCTGTCTAACAGGTGACACTTCTGTCTAACAATTGACACTCCTGTCTAACATGTGACACTCCTGTCTAACAGGTGACAATACTTTCTAACATCTGACATTCATGTCTAACAGGTGACACTATTGTCTAACAATTGACACTCCTGTCTAACAGGTGACACTCCTGTCTAACAGGTGACACTTCTGTCTAACAGGTGACACTCCTGTCTAACAATTGACACTCCTGTCTAACATGTGACACTCCTGTCTAACATGTGACACTCCTGTCTAACAGGTGACACTCCTGTCTAACAATTGACACTCCTGTCTAACAGGTGACACTTCTGTCTAACAGGTGACACTCCTGTCTAACAATTGACACTCCTGTCTAACATGTGACACTCCTGTCTAACATGTGACACTCCTGTCTAACAGGTGACACTCCTGTCTAACAATTGACACTCCTGTCTAACAGGTGACACTTCTGTCTAACAGGTGACACTTCTGTCTAACAATTGACACTCCTGTCTAACATGTGACACTCCTGTCTAACAGGTGACACTCCTGTCTAACAGGTGACACTCCTGTCTAACAGGTGACACTCCTGTCTAACAATTGACACTCCTGTCTAACAGGGGACACTCCTGTCTAACAGGTGACACTCCTGTCTAACATCTGACATTCATGTCTAACAGGTGACACTTACGTCTAACAGGTGACACTCCTGTCTAACAGGTGACACTCCTGTCTAACAGGTGACACTCCTGTCTAAATAGGTGACACTCAGGTCTAACAGGTGACACTCATGTCTAACAGGTGACACTCCTGTCTAACAGGTGACACTTCTGTCTAACAATTGACACTCCTGTCTAACATGTGACACTCCTGTCTACCAGGTGACACTCTTGTCTAACATGTGACACTCCTGTCTAACATGTGACACTCCTGTCTAACATGTGACACTCCTGTCTAACACGTGACACTCTTGTCTAACAGGTGACACACTCCTGTCTTACAGGTGACACACTCCTGTCTAACAGATGACACACTCCTCTCTAACAGGTGACACTCCTGTCTTGTCTAACATGTGCCACCCGTGTCTAACAGGTGACATTAGTTTATTAACATCTTGCTCTAACTTCAAACATTTCATTCTGTCGCACCATTGAAAACCATTTCAGGGAAAAGTGGAATTCGCTAAAAACTCGAGACTAGGCTACTTGTCAGTTTATCAACTGATTGCACCACCAAACGGTAAGTTCACTCAGTGTCTTGTGCTACAGTACGTGAGCTATACTGATGTGCAAAATTAAAATATATCATCTGTCTTGCAGCACTTAAGACAGCGCAAGAGGTCAGTCACGTTTCCCGACACACTTCTGCCCTCAAAACCTCTTGCAGGTGACCAGCTGACATATTCCTTGGATGTTCCTTGCTGCTTGCGTTCCTTCCTGCCTCTCTGTCTGTCTTTCCTACCGAACTTTTGACCCTCAGAGCCCAATAGAATTGATTTAACCAATCACCCCCCATCCGACCGTCTGCAGCGTCTTTCAGAATCCACTAATTAGGGACTTGGCGCAAAGGATTGAGCACGTTGAGACCGATACTCAGAAGACTGCCAAGAAAAGTGCATTATTAACTTTTTTAAAATTCTGTGCATGCTCCAGACTCGAGAGGTTTGCACCCGTTTGAATAAATATCAAGCATTTCGAATGTCACAATATCATTTTGTAGGCAGCCAAGCGGAATTAAGATTCGTGTCCGAGTTTAACTGTGCAAAGCGTCAGTTCAAGGAGCTTGAAGAATACAATGCATGGCCCGGTGAGAGAGCGGGGCCGAGCTTTGAGCAGAAGGCAGATAAGTTGTGAGAAGTTGTTGTCACAAGACTCACTTTGGCACCAACCTGCTGGATTTCAGAGGACTGGCCGCCCAGAGACAGAACCCAGGTGGAAGTTCGAGTTGTAAGACTGCCGCTCTGGCTCTGCCTGACATTCTCTGGTCTGGCGGCTGCCGGCATCGCCCTGTCTGTGGCTCTCATGGGCGTCAACTGCAGGTTCCGCCAGCACCCGTAAGATAATAGATAGATAGATAGATAGATAGATAGATAGATAGATAGATAGATAGATAGATAGATAGATAGATAGATAGATAGATAGATAGATAGATAGATAGATAGATAGATAGATAGATAGATAGATGGATTGATAGATGGATAGATAGATAGATAGATAGGTAGACAGATAAATAGATAGATAGATAGATAGATAGATAGATTGATTGATAGATAGATAGATAGATAGATAGATAGATAGATAGATAGATAGGTAGACAGATAGATAGATAGATAGATAGATAGATAGATAGATAGACAGATAGATAGATAGACAGATAGATAGATAGATAGATAGATAGATAGATAGATAGATAGATAGATGGATTGATAGATGGATAGATAGATTGATAGATGGATAGATAGATAGATAGATAGATAGATAGATAGATAGATAGATAGATAGATAATAGATAGATAGATAGATAGATAGATAGATAGATAGATAGATAGATAGATAGATAGATAGATAGGTAGACAGATAGATAGATAGATAGATAGATAGATAGATAGATAGATAGACAGATAGATAGATAGACAGATAGATAGATAGATAGATAGATAGATAGATAGATAGATAGATAGATAGATAGATAGATAGATAGATAGATAGATAGATAGATAGATAGATAGATATGGCTATGCCAGCATGTTGTCACGTGATGCCCTCCACAAGCAGAACCGGAATGCTATAGTAGAGCACGCAATGTTCCGCAGAGACCGATAAGTCAAACGCGAACGGGGATAAAATGAGAGATCAGCGCAAAGCCAGATAGGAAATGCAGTGCACTGTCTGTGGGAACTCACATGGCCTGTTAGTAAGAAGCGGAGTTGAGCGAATGAGGCGTCGAATTTCTCTCGAAAAATCCTTGACTAGGAAGTGTCCTTTGATCCATCTGTGGTTACTTGTAGTTTGGCAGAATCTGCGGCTTCTGAGAGAATGAAAGCTTCCATGCGTTTGAATTATCAGTCATGCACTTTTTCATTTCGAAGTATATATTGTAGTTAGTTAGTTAGTTAGTTAGTTAGTTAGTTAGTTAGTTAGTTAGTTAGTTAGTTAGTTAGTTAGTTAGTTAGCTAGTTAGTTAGCTAGTTAGTTAGTTAGTTAGTTAGTTAGCTAGTTAGTTAGCTAGTTAGTTAGCTAGTTAGTCAGTTAGTTAGTTAGTTAGTTAGTTAGTTAGTTAGTTAGTTAGTTAGCTAGTTAGTTAGTTAGTTAGTTAGTTAGTTAGTTAGTTAGTTAGTTAGTTAGTTAGTTAGTTAGTCAATAGTTACTTATTTTGGCACATCAGAACTCTTGCTGCACAACCCAAACTTACAGCTACATCAAGATGTCCAGCCCCCAGATGAACAACATCATTGTTTTGGGCTGCATTGTGTGCTACGCATCCGTCATCCTTCTGGCTACGGATGGCTGGCACCTGACAGGCACTGGCAACTCATCAGGAGCTCTGCAGCCAGGGATTTGCGCTGTGAGCTGATTAATCTGTTGATTTTATGGAGATCTTGTTGAACTGTTTGAATTTTGGCCATCCTTAGCTCGTAAATTTGGGTGCAAAATGGTATAGCGTATTTTAGACGAGTTTCTGCCTCATAAAATTGAAAGTTGTTCGTCTTCACTCCCAGGTTATACTCGTAGTTGAGCCCATTTTCCAGGTGTATCCGTCCCTGAAACGAGTAGCCTAAACGAAATTTAGTGCAAATCAAGGGCAGAAATACAGAGGGCAGCTGAACACGGTTGCAGGAAGGCGCTTCTATACTTCCCTGGACAGGAGGCCTTTGTGAAAGCAAAATTATCTCTAATCATGTTCCACGGAAAAAATTAGAATAGAGTAAAAAGACAATTCTATTTCCTTGATTTCGTCCATCTAGTCTTGGACTGCATGGCGCATCTGCGGAAATTTCAGTCTAAGCTCGTACTTTGTCCTTCATTTCTTCAAAGACGCCACTTCAAAGATCCTAGTGCAACCCGGGGACTGACGGACGCTCTCTACTTAGAGTGCAATTCAAAGGAAATGCTCAAAACTGAAAGTTAGTCAATGAAAAAAACACTTTTATCTCTACGGTAGGCAAGAGCGTGGACTCTGTGCACTGGATTCACCCTGTCATTCGGTGCCATGTTCAGCAAAACCTGGCGAGTTCACTGCATCTTCACCAACATCAGCATGAGCAAGAAGGTGAGCGAGCTATTATTAAAAAACATCATGTCTTAGCTATTTTAACCAATTACTCGTAGAATATTGAAACCACTACTGCAGATTATCAAAGATTATCAGCTACTTGTGATTGTCCTGCTGCTGCTACTGATTGACATCGCCATCCTGACTGTCTGGACCGCATTCGATCCCATGACTAGCAAAAAGCACCTCTTCAGCATTGAGGTATATAAAGACAGTCCACTAGATGTGTATTAAATCTTAGACATTCGAAATGACTAACTGATATAAAAAAATATTACAGAACCTGTCATCAGATAGAGAAGTGCACTTCTACAATGAGGTCTGCACAGGTCGAAGGTTGACCCTCTATATTGGACTCATTTTCGCCTATAAGGGACTTCTGTTGGTGAGCTGCGTTGCAACGTTACCTCAGAGTATTGAGTAGTTCCTGGTCTTCCCCCGCACCACTTTGTGACCGGTTATGGAAATCAATAAGTTTGCTTTAGGGAAACAAAATATAGATAGCGCCGTCGGTGCCGAAATGAGTGTCTATGGCGCTAAAATGAGTGTCTATGGCACTAAAATGAGTGTCTATGGCGCTAAAATGAGTGTCTATGGCACTAAAATGAGTGTCTATGGCACTAAAATGAGTGTCTGCGGCGCTGAAATGAGTGCCTGTAGGGCCAAAATGAGTGCCAACAACATTGATTCCCAAAATGTGTAGGAATTTTGTCTTGTAGAATTCTTGGCTTTGTCCCCCCCACCACAGAATCCATGACGACACCCCTGCTACGAACGGAAAAAAATTCTGGTTTTGACTTTCTTTGTGTCACCATCATAAAAAAGGAGTAAACGGGTTGAAGTTTACAAAACTCTAAAATTGATTACATAATTAATTGATTACACCTGCCCAATGGGCAGATGTGCAACCGACAGCTCAGCCGCAGCTATTGCGCGGCGCATCTGAAGGCTGCGTACGGCTGTTCAGTCCAAGGACTGGGGGGTCGCCACACACACCCTCAATTACCCCAGCTAATGCTGGTACCCATTTTACAGCTGGGTAAACTGAAGCAACGCAGAGTTAAGTGTCTTGCTCAAGGACACAAATTGTTGCAGAGGGATCGGGAATCGAACCCCCGACCTTCAAGTCGTGAGTCCGACGCCCTAACCACTAGGCTAAAACTCTAAAAGAATCTACACGAATGTAATATCTGAAATTGCGCAAATTTTTTCGTGTACTCACGAGATAAAAATGACTGAGTTATGGACAGGTTAAGTATGTCCACTTTTTGGGACACCTAACTGTATTGTATAATAAAAAAGTACAATCACCTCAACACCCAATGACTTTCAAGCTGATCGGCTGTTTCTTCGCCTGGGAGACTCGCAATGTCAGCGTCCCGGCCCTAAACGACAGCAAGTACATCGGCCTATCGGTGTACAACGCTCTAGTGATGTGCCTAGCCGGCGCCGCAGTCAGCTTCGCGCTCAACAATAAACAAACTGCCGCATTTGTCATCACTTCGCTGCTGATCCTCTGCTGCACCAGCATCACTTTGTTGCTGTTGTTTTCGCCGAAGGTACGCCAAAAGAGATTTTTGCACGTTGCACTGACTCCTGTGCCAATGCTGTACAGAGGCACGCCATCATAAAGACGATCACACAGGGTGTACAGCGGCCCCAACTTTCTAATCGTCAAGGCATGTACACTCTCTCTGAGCCTTGGAGGTTGGCCACTCATGGGTGTGAATGACACGACAACAGCGTTTTGTCTATGGTAGAAGAAGTGTTCAATCAACCCCACTCTGGCTCACGCCGTTAATTTTATTGTCTATGGCAGCGGAGGTTACTAAGTGAGAATCTCCGCTAGCAAAGCACTAGCGACATAGACAAGGCGTACTGTAGCAAATACAGATGGAACGTTTTAAAAAAAAACTTAGACTTAGACTTGTTCAACTGTTGTGTTCAATCAATTTATGTCTCACCGCAGCTTATCGAAATTCGCCGCGATCCGAGAGGCCAGGCAAGGCGAGCGAGGGCGATGCTGTTGAGAGGCGGCTCCATGTCTGGCGCGGCAAGACGGCGAAAACAACAGCAGCAGCAGCAGCAACAGCAACAGTTCCAGGAGAGGCGTCAGCAGCAGTCCCGTCGCGGTCATCGTCACAGCAATGCGGCAAGCTTCTTTGCGCTCAGCATGGCCAGAGCGCTAGACGAGAATCGGCAACTGAAAATAAAGCTGGACTTTGTAAGCAAAGTTCAGATCGAGTTCCTACAGTCAAAAATGCAGCACGTTATTTTTGCAAACTTACTAACTGTTTAACAAATTTTCAGAGCATCGCCGAGCTGGAGAAGGCTGAGGCGCGGATGGCGGCTCTGCGAACGGGCTCGCATCACAAGAGCTCGCAATCTTCGGTCGAGATACGCCACCGATGGCTTCAGTTCGCAAGCAGCCTGCCTCCGTTTGGTAAGCATTTGAGAATAGATCATTTCTACTCGTGCGTTCTACTCAACAGTAGCATGATTTAAGAAAGAAATTATTTTAAATTTTCAGAATACATCGACGCATCTGAGAGGGAAACAACAATGGAGGAAGAGCAAGTTTGGATACCAAGAACCGACAGGTATATGCTACAGACCGTTCAGAGCTAGCAAAATTAATCAGCACCGGGCCTCACTAGCAAATCGCCCGAACATAACTCCATCATCTCAAGACCCAGTTTACGGTGAGGTAATGGCGAATAATAATGCCAGCTGTCAATATAAACGAATAACGACATCAATCAGAACACACGAAGCTAGAGTCTTGAACCAAGAATTTATATGGAGACACTGGAGACAGCAAGCAGAGAAATCTGCAAAGCTAAGTCACTTTTACGACAGTTTCGAATAGCACTATACTCAATCGAAAAATGTCCTAGAAAATTTCCTGATCCACAATTTCGACCCTATGTCACAGTTTAGATTAGAAAACCATAAACTGGGCCCTGTGAAACGATATAAGATTGCAAGACTAAGGATCCCTTAATTAGAGTTATAAGGGTAGAAAGTGAAGTTAAATTCCTGTTTGGTTTAATCCATTGTATTAATTTAACGCCTCATTACAACTCACAAAAATTAAGCCTGCTTCCAAAGGCGCTCAGTAATTTTGCTTGTTATAGGCCCGTATTAAAAGATATTATTTAAAATTGAAGGCTTAATTCAGGGTTAATTGCGAACGGAACTTGTACGAATATCGTATTATTGTAAGCGTCCTTGGCTCACACATCTATACTGCATACGCTCGTATTGCTTCAATCGCTCATGTTTCCCCTCAATCGCCCCTCTGTGAGCAGTCCGGCAACTGCGCGTCGACAACGCCGCAGACTCCGATTGGTTCTGTCGGTGGATGACGGGCCAAGTACAAGCGAAGTGGACTCGTTCGAGCAGCACATTGCGGACGTTCAAGAACGCTTGCTAGCTGCAGAGCCCAGGTGAGATTCTTTTGGAGATTACTTGCGTGTTTTATTGACGCGGCGTAAAACGTTTTAAGCATTATCGTTATAATTTAAAAATGACAATCACCACAGATTAAGAAAGCGCGCGCAGGGTCTTAAAGACTGGTTCACCGCATCACCATCAAATAAAACCGGATTTCGTATGCTAAACGCAACTTTATCAGCTTTTATTCCCCACACACCCCCTAATGATACCCCATAATTTGATGGCGAAGTGTGTAAAGACATATTTTTTCAATTTAGTGTTTCACTGGTTAGCTAGCCGCGGGGATTGTAGCCTATTGGCTAGAGCGTCGGAGTCTATCGACTGAAAGGTCGGGGGTTCGATTCTCGACTCACTCGAAACAATTTGCGTCCGTGAGCAAGACGCTTAACTCTGCATGGCTTCAGTTCTCTCGGGTGTAAAATGGGTACCAGCATTAGCTGGGGTTATTGAGGGTGTGTGTGGCGACCCTCAGTCCTTGGACTGAACAGCCGTACGCAGTCTTCAAATGCGCCGCGCAATAGCTGCGGCTGAGCTATCGGTTGCACATAATGCCCGATTGGGGCAGGTTTAATATTCAATTAATTATTATTAGCTACTTGTACTATATTATAACTGGTTAAAACACCATTACTATTTCAAGATGCGTGATTTATATTAACTTCCTTCCGCTTTTGTATAACCTGGCCTATACATTGCTAGTGCGTTGGCGTCTACAATTATAACCAGTACAGAATAACTTATACATTGGCTTATGCTTACATACCTAAACCTGAGATTATCAATTTCTATTTGTAGATAACACAAAACTGACTTCCTTATCAACCCTTACCTGCGAATAATTGCAACCTCAAGAAGCAATTAAAACACCGGCAAAAATGTAAAGACGAAAGATACTTTTAAGTAATATCGCAAGACAATTATTGTTAATTATATAGATTTGCTGAGTTATGCTTATAAAGTTCAATATGCAACTACAACGGTAGCAGGAGATGTATTAATAGTGTTTAAATGTACATTTCATTGTTATTTTTACTTTGTGATTTCAAGACACCCCATTCTTTATAGTAAATTAATCGCGTCAGATGTTCTAGTTACTAGAATTTAACGGCGTTGTTTTCTTCAATTTTTTGTTTAGATGTGAACTCAGTGTAAACCAATCTGTGTACATGTAACAGAACTCTCTTCTAATTTTGAATTCCTGCTGGCAACTTCTAACCAAATTCAATGGAGCGTCTTCAAAGCCTCATTAATTATCCAAAGGGGAAATCTTCTGGTCTTTAAGGTCGAGATCCCAACTCAGTTAACCATGCTAACCATGGTTGCGTCAATTCTCTGATGAGGATTAGGATTTTAGTGGATTTCAGTTAGTAAATTTTCATTTAGCTAGTCCATAACTTAACGTTGCACAATCAAGTCGAAGAACCACTGTTTGAAACCATAGTAGACCGACCAGTAGACACCCATAGAATTCCCATATTCACCATTACACCAACGCACGTCGCTGTAAATTGCAAACAAACAATTCTTAACTTTGCAGATTGGCCAGCCCAGACCCGGAAACTACAGAGCTTGACTGCGAAGACACGTCAGAGATCAACGAGCACCAGGACCCGAGCACAAGTGACATCTTAAAAGCCCAAGATAAATTATTGCCTATTTATAACGAAACGACTAGATACTAGAGGATCTGCATGCAGCAACTTCCAGTTATTGTAATTCTAATACATTTTCTTGTATAATAGCTACCCCAGAAACAAAAAGAAGACACTAACAAAAATTTCATGTTTAGTGTAATGCATGAGAAGCAGTTATTAAAACGGACAAGTACACTATTTATTATTTAACTATTATTACATAAATACTTGTGAAATAAATACAAAAAATGCTTTAAAACATAGTTTAACAGCTAGAAATGCAAACTTCAAACATCCCATCCAGCCTCCCAATCTCTGGCGGCACCATCATCCCAGCCGCTGACACCAGCCGCAGCAGCAGCTCCATCTGCAGCATCCCCAGGCTCAATAAACTCGTCGTCTCGTTCAAATTTAGCCACTAAGCGGATGTCGATTTTGGCGGTTGACTGCTGCTGCTGTGGCTGCCGATTAGTAAATGTGCTCGGATTCCTGGAACTGGACATGCCGCGGATCGAATTTGAATGATGAATAAACTTTTGAGAAGCTGGAATGAGAAACCATCGTTAGCCTGTTTAATCTGATGAAAAATCTTACTTCACAATACAAGACCTAAAAGAATTTCACAACCACCTACAAGCAAAGTGTTTGCACACAATCTGATGCAATATTCTTGCTTACTGGAACCATAAAAAGATTTGAAGTAACAGTTTTAATAGTTTATTTTCATGTACTCGCAGATGAACTTACATGTACGAGTGAAATACAAAAGCATCAAAAAATTGTTTTGATTTTTTTATTTGAAAGACAATAAGGGCACATAAAAGGGGCAAATTAATCATCAAGACAATGTGCAGATAGGGGCGGAAATTATAGAGACAATGGGTGGATAGGGGCGGAAAACATCGAAACAAGGGGCGGATAGCAGTGGATAGGGGCGGAAATCATCTAGACAAGGGGCGGATAGGAGCGGATAGGGGCGGAAATCATCTATACAAGGGGCGGATAGGGGCGGAAATTATCTAGACAAGGGGCGGATAGGAGCGGATAGGGGCGGAAATCATCTAGACAAGGGGCGGATAGGGGCGGAAATCATCTAGACAAGGGGCGGATAGGAGCTGATAGGGGCGGAAATCATCTAGACGAGGGGCGGATAGGAGCGGAAGTAATCAAGCCAAGGGGCGGAAATCATCATGCCAAGGGGCGGATAGGGGCGGATAATCACGAACAAGTTTGAATATTGTTGAACAGCAAATTCAACCGGCAGACTCCAGTTTCGCCTTCTCAATCAGGTCGGCCAGCTCAGAGTGTCCGGCCTCGGCCGCCCTACTAGCCGGACACCGTCCATCTGCGTCCAGCGCATCAGGTTTGGCGCCGCGCGCCAACAACAAGCGCGTGCAATCCAATCTACCGGTAATTGCGGCGCGATGCAGAGGCGTAGCGGCGCCGGAGCGAGTTGGCGCATTGGGATCGGCGCCAGCATCCAGGAGGTACTCGCACACGCCAAGGTGCCCAGCCCTGCAGGCATAGTGCAGGGCGGTGTACCCGCCGGAGTCTCTGGCATCCACGCAGGCGCGCTTGCGACCGTCGGCGCCTTCAACGAGGCATTTCAGTCGGGGCAGGTCGCCAGTCAGAGCGGCTGACCAGACGCCGCGATCGAAGTCCAACTCGGAGAGGCTCTGCACCACCGATGGGGCGGTGGCGCCGCCTCCGGAGCAGCCGCAGCTACCAGCTGGGTGCATTGCGATTGAGAGGGGCTGCAGGAGACGAGGGAGCGGAAATCATGTGGATTTGGGGCGGATAAGGGGGAGGAAATCATGTGGATTTGGGGTGGATAAGGGGGAGGAAATCATGTGGATTTGGGGTGGAAATCTTGTAGATTTAGGGCGGATAAGGGGGAGGAAATCGTGTGGATTTAAAATAGAAATCATGTGGATTTGGGGTGGAAATCATGTGGATTTGGGGTGGAAATTATGTGGATGTATGGTGGATAAGGAGTAGAAATCATCTAGAGATGTAAGGCAGATAGGGGCAAGAATCATGTAGATGTGGGCAGATTAGATTAAGAAATTCATTACTATAAACTATCAAATAGAAGCAACTTTTATTTAAACATATTAAAAATTCAAAGCTACAAACAGAAAAGCAACCTATTGAAAAAATTTTCTTTTATAAAATAAGGTAATCTGATATAATCTTTCCATAGGCCTAGTTTTATCTAACAATGTATCTATATACATTTATAGTATATATGCCTTTTGCTTAGTTTTATATTTATAACCAATTTTTGTATTAGGTTAAGCTTAATCAATTGTTAGTCTCAACATTTAATCTCCTAGGGCCTAGTTAAATTTGATCAAGTTTTGGGTAATCCAAAAATATATAATTATATAATCAACTAATACATCTTAATTATTATCATTTGTATCATAAATATTATTAGCCTTAGATATAAGCTCTAATAGATTAATAAGTTTATAAGGAACCTAAGAAATGTTTATATTCAAATGCTTTAAATGGGAGACTATAGTATATAAAAGGCAATAATTTTTAAAGTTCTAACATTTGTTATAGTATTTAGGCAAATACTATATATTAATATAATAAGTTATATATTATTATCAAATTTGTTTGAATCAACAATACAGATTTATGGTAGGGGGGGCCTATAAAAAGGAACAATATTGGGGTATAAGAAATAAAAATTTCTAGTCATAATTGGTTTATTAGATTTGATCTTTTCATTACTAAGATATTTATAAACTTAATTATAAATAAAGATAATAAAAATCTATCGAATTTGAAATAATCAATAAGTATTTAAAAATTATATAGGTAGATTAAGCAATTAAATAAATTTCTTTGGGGCTTAGTTAGGCCAGTTACATCTATTAGAAAAAGCCATGACCATTTGATTCCCAAATAGTAATTTTAACTATGAGAAACCCTCAATAGAATATTGTACTTCAATATACTACTAGAATTACATTATGTGCTTCTTATTATAGCTGTAGACACAAGAAAAGAATCATCTTATTATGTTATTGGTGGCATTTTGTAGACACACAATATGCTGGCCCCAGCCCCAGGTCCAGGATAGAAGAATAATATTCCCACACAGCATAGATAGTGACACTGACAGACCTATCACTTTTATTGCAAATTTATTAAAAATAAAAAGGAATGAACTTTTGACAGAAGATTTCAATATAGATAGAAAAAAACATTAAATTAAAAATTATACCCAAAATCAATAAAAGTAACCACAATACCACAAGAAGATAAAAACTAGTCTTTGATTAAGAACATGTTGGAAATTAATTTAAGCAGAAAAAACAGAAGCGTTTGATCTTTTTAATCAGTTAAGCAAGACAAATATAATAAGGTCATCACACTGCAATCCGTCATATCATTACCATTGCTATTGATTATTTAGCTGATGCAGGAGTTTGAAAGCACGTGTCTCGTCATTCCACTCCCTTAACATGTCCTGGAAAAATCTATATTTATATTTTGTGAACAATATATACTCTTCTAGGTTAGTTAAAACAAAACGCAGAAGAGGATAGGACCAGGATCAGGAAGTGACGGAGAAGATTAAACACCCGTGACTTCACTACTGTATAGTGACAAAAAGTATTCTTAAATGCCAGGCAGCATGCCCCGCGGTTGCATGCTATCCTCGCATTTTGCCTCCATTGCTATTAATCTTACACATGGCTTCAGCTTTTTGTCCCACTGTAAAAGAGCAATTGGTTTGTCGTGCTTAACTCATTTGTTTTCGGCGTAAAAAATTACAAAAATAGATAACTAGATAGATAGATAGATAGATAGATAGATAGATAGATAAGATAGATAGATAGATAGATAGATAGATAGATAGATAGATAGATAGATAGATAGATAGATAGATAGATAGATAGATAGATAGATAGATAGATAGATAGATAGATAGATAGATAGATAGATAGATAGATAGATAGATAGATAGATAGATAGATAGATAGATAGATAGATAGATAGATAGATAGATAGATAGATAGATAGATAGATAGATAGATAGATAGATAGATAGATAGATAGATAGATAGATAGATAGATAGATAGATAGATAGATAGATAGATAGATAGATAGATAGATAGATAGATAGATAGATAGATAGATAGATAGATAGATAGATAGATAGATAGATAGATAGATAGATAGATAGATAGATAGATAGATAGATAGATAGATAGATAGATAGATAGATAGATAGATAGATAGATAGATAGATAGATAGATAGATAGATAGATAGATAGATAGATAGATAGATAGATAGATAGATAGATAGATAGATAGATAGATAGATAGATAGATAGATAGATAGATAGATAGATAGATAGATAGATAGATAGATAGATAGATAGATAGATAGATAGATAGATAGATAGATAGATAGATAGATAGATAGATAGATAGATAGATAGATAGATAGATAGATAGATAGATAGATAGATAGATAGATAGATAGATAGATAGATAGATAGATAGATAGATAGATAGATAGATAGATAGATAGATAGATAGATAGATAGATAGATAGATAGATAGATAGATAGATAGATAGATAGATAGATAGATAGATAGATAGATAGATAGATAGATAGATAGATAGATAGATAGATAGATAGATAGATAGATAGATAGATAGATAGATAGATAGATAGATAGATAGATAGATAGATAGATAGATAGATAGATAGATAGATAGATAGATGGATAGATAGATAGATAGATAGATAGATAGATAGATAGATAGATGGATAGATAGATAGATAGATAGATAGATAGATAGATAGATAGATAGATGGATAGATAGATAGATAGATAGATAGATAGATAGATAGATAGATAGATAGATAGATAGATAGATAGATAGATAGATAAGATAGAGAGATAGATAGATAGATAGATAGATAGATAGATAGATAGAAAAAGCAGTTAGCAACTATCTATCCATCTACTAAGTGCATCAAACAAAAGTGAGTCTACTCTCTCATTTGTACTTTTAACCCTGTGTACCTGAAACACACTTCGCATTCGGGAATGTACAACACCGCGCCGGACCCTTTTGTCTCTTTCACGATGCCCTCTTATACTCTTTCTTTCCACTATCTGCCTGTCGTCTCGTCCATGCCGTATACCAGTATGCATTCGAAAGAAACTGTGGTATCCAATCGGAGATCGTTGCAGTTATGAATTCTCGCTTTCCAGAATAAGGTCTACAGTTGAGACCGTAGCCCTATTTATTGAACTTGCGCCCCGTAGAGTACAGAGTAAAAAGATTCTTTTTCAATACTGCGAGCTTTAATTACTGCATTGTCTTGCTGAAGCGACAACAGGCAATTTGAAGACATGAGCTCGACATTCGACGATCAATCTTGCTCGTGCTCCGGCATCACCAGTTCTCGCAACTGGCACATGGCAACGTCGGAGCTGCTGGGAACTTTTCTGCTGGTGTCTCTCGGCCTGTCTGCCGCTGCCACGGCCGCCCTGTCCGCCCCAGCCACCGCTCAGCTGGGCTCCGGCTTGGCTCTGGTTGTGGCTCTCTACGTAACCATGGGAGCCTCTGGGGGGCACATCAATCCGGCCGTCTCAACAGCCATGTTCGCTGTGAAACGCATGTCTCTGGCCGACTTCCTGCTCTACCAGACTGCACAGTACACCGGAGGCCTGCTGGCTGCAGCTCTTGTGTGCTGCTTCTTCTATCCGCCTCTGCTGGACTTCGAGACCGCCAAGATTGCGTCCTCAGCCGTTGCGGGCAACGCAGGTAACATCACCGAGGCGGCAGCGAATGTTGCATCGACTTTTGCTGCGCATTCTGCTGCGGAACAAATGGAGGCAATCTACGTGACGCATGCGCATCAGAGTGTGTCATTGTGGCGTGCTTTGTCTAGCGAGGTGAGAGAACTGAGGTGTTGAATCTGGGTACGAGTACATACTGTATCCGTGCTCAAGGGTCAGAGCAGAGGCGTCGCCATGGATTTTATAGTGGTGGGGGGGGGCAAAGCCTAGAATTCTACATGGACATGTGCACTTGTACATATTATTTTTAGAATCGGTGTTGTCAGCGTTTAGTGCTTATTTTGGCGCCGCAGGCAATCATTTTGGCGCTACAGGCACTCATTTTAGCGCCGACTAATTTTAGCGCCACACAGGCACTTTTTTTGGCGCCGCAGTCACTCATATTAGCGCCTACTCATTTTGGCGCCGCAGGCACTCATATTAGCGCCTACTCATTTTGGCGCCGCAGACACCCATTTTAGCGCCTACTCATTTTGGCGTCGCAGACACTCATTTTAACTCCTACTCATTTTAGCGCCTCATTTTAGCGCCACAGGCACTCATTTTAGCGCCGCAGGAACGATCTTTTGTCACCTTGAAGCAAAATTATTGATTTTCATCAACGGGTCATGAGGTTCGGTGAGGGGGGAGGAGGTGGTGACAAAAGCATTTGGAATGTTACCCCCCCCAAAAATTTTACTGAGGTCAGAGGATGACTGCATGACCTCCTGTTGACGGGGCGAGGCCTATGACGTCATAGACCTAAATTTGACAGACGCTTCCAACCAACCCGGCAGGTGTTCGCCACCGGCTCTTTCATCCTGGCCGTCCGTGGCATCACCGACAACCGCAACGCTGGGCCGCCGCTGTACCTACAGCCGCCAATGATCGCGGCAACGGTCCTGGCGCTCACCCTGTGCACCGCGCCTCTGTCCGGCTGTTCGTTGAACCCCGCTCGCGACTTGCCGTCCAGAATCGTTGTCGCCGTGTTTCAACTTGCCGTGGACGGCTGCACAACCGGCCTGTTTAGTCTTGGCGGCAACTCCAGCTTCGTGGCACCGCTGCTGGGTCCGTACCTTGGCGCAGCCGTGGGCTCCTGGCTGTACGAGTTGTGCATCACCCGTGGACTGAAGGCGTCCTTGGCGGCTGCAAATGACCAGCTACAGCGTGAGTCAGACGGCAAAATCGATCCAAACGATGACTTGGAAGATGCGGACGATTTAAAGGAAACTCGACCCAACGGGGATTCGGACAACCTGGACAGCAGCGAAGGTCAGGATCCCAACCCTAACGCTGCAGACAGCAAGCGACGTAGACAGCAGCCTCGAAAGCGAGTGGCTACTAAAGACACCGAACTGAGTCTGCTTGAAAGCTCGGAAGGCAAAAGCCGTGACGTCAGTGTGTCACTTTACAATGCTTGAATAATTCATAGTGCAGAACTCAAAAGATGTTCAGATAGCTACGTCTGAGACTTATTCACTGTAAATTGTCATTTTCCTACCCAACTGCTCAACACAGTCAAGTTTTAGGCAACTACAGTAAGCTTTAAAATTTCTCTCAACCTAGAAGACGATATAATAGAATAGAAAATTCTAGCAAAGTAATTTTTTAAAAAGAAGAACTGCAGCTCTTAGGTAGATGAACTCGCGACCATAAGGCACCGCTTTTTATTGCTATGAAAGTTTTATACTAAACTGCTTAAAGGGTCGTAGCTGCATGCATTGTCTGTTCGCGCGTAGTAGAGAGAAAGATAAACTGGAACACACGAAATATAACAAATGGATGAACGTCTTCTGCTAATGAATAAACGCTATAAACTTCTATTTAAAGTTTAGCCGAATAAAACAAATCTAATTTTGTTATAATTTATTACTATTACAGCAGCATCAATTTGAGTGTGTTTTCAAAATTATCAACCAATATAAGATTTAAATTAAATTACCGCAATAAAAACTCGAACGCTAATACGGCACGTTAACTAGAAAATGAAAACTAAAAAATACGATTCAAATTCTGTGGGCCGAGTGTCTACTAGAAGTAGGCTGCTAATTCAAACTTTGAAGTTTTTTCTCATTATAAGTTTTAAAGACGCTCATTTTGGCGCCGCAGACACTCATTTTTGCAGGCGCCGTAGGCACTTATTTTGGCGCCGCAGACATTCATTTTGGCGCCAAAGGCGATGTATTTTGGCGCCCGGAAAGAAAATTATTGATTTTCATAACGGGTCACAAGATGCAGGGGTCGACAAAGCCCCTGCTCAAAGGGAGTATGCAGCGTCCTCACCAGAATAAACATTGGTTTTCTGACCATTACTCGATGTACTTTCGCCTTGAGCTACATTTATCCCCCAGCTAAATTGAAAGTGCTCTGCGATTTGAGAATCCCAACAACTAATCAGGCAGATGAAAGAAGCTGCGCTACACGCAAGTTCTGTTCTTTGCGAAAGGGCACCTCCGACTTCTGAATTCCCCTGCGTTGCTTGAAGCCAGCAGCTATTGCTGTCCTTTTGTGTCTTTTCCTCATTAAATTCACCCTCGTTCCTTAACTTTATGACGCTAATGAGTTTGACGTCATGTTTTTCAGCATTATGATTAACGCTACTATTGTGTAGATGGCCCCATTAATGTGTAGATTGGCCCAAAAATGTGTAGATTGGCGTCACTAAAGTCTAGTTTAGCGTCACTAATGTCTAGTTTAGCGTCACTAATGTCTATTTTAGCGTCACTAATGTCTAGTTTAGCGTCACTAATGTCTAGTTTAGCGTCACTAATGTCTAGTTTAGTCACTAATGTCTAGTTTAGCGTCACTAATGTCTATTTTAGCGTCACAAATATCTAGTTTAGCGTCACTAATGTCTAGTTTAGCGTCACTAATGTCTAGTTTAGCGTCACTAATGTCTATTTTAGCGTCACTAATGTCTATTTTAGCGTCACTAATGTCTAGTTTAGCGTCACTAATGTCTAGTTTAGTCACTAATGTCTAGTTTAGCGTCACTAATGTCTAGTTTAGTCACTAATGTCTAGTTTAGCGTCACTAATGTCTATTTTAGCGTCACTAATGTCTAGTTTAGCGTCACTAATGTCTAGTTTAGCGTCACTAATGTCTAGTTTAGCGTCACTAATGTCTATTTTAGCGTCACTAATGTCTATTTTAGCGTCACTAATGTCTAGTTTAGCGTCACTAATGTCTAGTTTAGTCACTAATGTCTAGTTTAGCGTCACTAATGTCTAGTTTAGTCACTAATGTCTAGTTTAGCGTCACTAATGTCTATTTTAGCGTCACTAATGTCTAGTTTAGCGTCACTAATGTCTAGTTTAGCGTCACTAATGTCTAGTTTAGCGTCACTAATGTCTCGTTTAGTCACTAATGTCTAGTTTAGCGTCACTAATGTCTAGTTTAGTGTCACTAATGTCTAGTTTAGCGTCACTAATGTCTAGTTTAGCGTCACTAATGTCTAGTTTAGCGTCACTAATGTCTATTTTAGCGTTACAAATATCTAGTTTAGCGTCACTAATGTCTATTTTAGCGTCACTAATGTCTATTTTAGCGTCACAAATATCTAGTTTAGCGTCATTAATGTTTTCTGAACCTAATAAAGCTAATTAGGTAACCGACTTTGAAATTTAACAGTTCATTCTCTATCATGAAAAGTGCAATTTGAGAGAAATTATTAGCTTTACTTAGTAGCAAACTGCGAACATTACTGCATAAGCCAAATATTTTTGGTTTGTTTATTTACAATTAGCGGCCTCTTTACAAATTACAGCGTATTTGAAAATTAATCAAGCGTCCACGAACCGCAACGCGTGAAATTCGGACTTGGAAAAATGTCATATTTCTTTCATTTTTTGTTCGCTAGTTCTGTCCAGGCAGAATTATAGTCCACGCATTTATCACGCGGCGCAGTCGTGAAGGTCGATGCGATGAAACGATTAGAAGGTCAGAGAAACCTAGAGAAAGTTAATACAGCGGTTCGCGGTCACGATTTCGCACTACATGTAACTAGAGTGTAATTAATTAACCAAAATGTACCTTAAGAGACTTGAGATTTGTCTTTAACTAGAAACCCACGTGGTGTCAATGGACAGTCCTGTCTTATAGTGTTAACACCTCTATCTCATAGTGTGGACACCTCTCTCATGGTGTGGACACGTCTGCCTTGGTGTGGATACTTCTGTTTTGTAATTTGAACATATTTTATAGTGTGGACAGTGAAGACATCTCCCTTATAGTGTGGACACTTCTGTCTCCTAGTGTGGACAGTCCTGTCTTATAGTGTGGACACCTCTGTCTCCTAGTGTGGAAATCCTGTCTTATAGTGTGGACACCTCTGTCTCCTAGTGTGGACAGTCCTGTCCTATAGTGTGGACACCTCTGTCTCCTAGTGTGGACAGTCCTGTCTTATAGTGTGGACACCTCTGTCTCCTAGTGTGGACAGTCCTGTCCTATAGTGTGGACACCTCTGTCTCCTAGTGTGGACAGTCCTGTCCTATAGTGTGGACACCTCTGTCTCCTAGTGTGGACAGTCCTGTCTTATAGTGTGGACACATCTGTCTCCTGTGTGGACAGTTCTGTCTTATAGTGTGGACACCTCTGTCTCCTGTGTGGACAGTCCTGTCTTATAGTGTGGACACCTCTGTCTCCTGTGTGGACAGTCCTGTCTTATAGTGTGGACACCTCTGTCTCCTAGTGTGGAAGTCCTGTCTTATAGTGTGGACACCTCTGTCTCCTAGTGTGGAAGTCCTGTCTTATAGTGTGGACACCTCTGTCTCCTGTGGAAGTCCTGTCTTATAGTGTGGACACCTCTGTCTCCTAGTGTGGAAGTCCTGTCTTATAGTGTGGACACCTCTGTCTCCTGTGGAAGTCCTGTCTTATAGTGTTGACACCTCTATCTCATAGTGTGGAAGTCCTGTCTTATAGTGTGGACACCTCTGTCTCCTGTGGAAGTCCTGTCTTATAGTGTGGACACATCTGTCTCCTGTGTGGACAGTTCTGTCTTATAGTGTGGACACCTCTGTCTCCTGTGTGGACAGTCCTGTCTTATAGTGTGGACACCTCTGTCTCCTGTGTGGACAGTCCTGTCTTATAGTGTGGACACCTCTGTCTCCTAGTGTGGAAGTCCTGTCTTATAGTGTGGACACCTCTGTCTCCTAGTGTGGAAGTCCTGTCTTATAGTGTGGACACCTCTGTCTCCTGTGGAAGTCCTGTCTTATAGTGTGGACACCTCTGTCTCCTAGTGTGGAAGTCCTGTCTTATAGTGTGGACACCTCTGTCTCCTGTGGAAGTCCTGTCTTATAGTGTTGACACCTCTATCTCATAGTGTGGAAGTCCTGTCTTATAGTGTGGACACCTCTGTCTCCTGTGGAAGTCCTGTCTTATAGTGTGGACACATATGTCTCCTGTGTGGACAGTCCTGTCTTATAGTGTGGACACCTCTGTCTCCTAGTGTGGACAGTCCTGTCTTATAGTGTGGACACCTCTGTCTCCTAGTGTGGACAGTCCTGTCTTATAGTGTGGACACCTCTGTCTCCTAGTGTGGAAGTCCTGTCTTATAGTGTGGACACCTCTGTCTCATAGTGTGGAAGTCCTGTCTTATAGTGTGGACACCTCTGTCTCCTGTGGAAGTCCTGTCTTATAGTGTGGACACATCTGTCTCCTGTGTGGACAGTCCTGTCTTATAGTGTGGACACCTCTGTCTCCTAGTGTGGACAGTCCTGTCTTATAGTGTGGACACCTCTGTCTCCTAGTGTGGACAGTCCTGTCTTATAGTGTGGACACCTCTGTCTCCTAGTGTGGACAGTCCTGTCTTATAGTGTGGACACCTCTGTCTCCTAGTGTGAATGTGAATGATAAAAATGATGAGCAATAGTCATACAACAGTACTTCATCTCTGACCAGAGCAGAAAAAATTACTAACACAATGCGCATGCACAAACATTAAACTTGTATCAACAAGCTCTAAGCAGCATCGCGACAAACATGATCAGCGGAACAATTCGAGCTTGACAGCGACAAGCGACAATGTTGATCGTCAATGTCTTCATCATTGTCAGAGCAGTCGTCGCACTGGTCGATTTGAACTGTTGTCGATGACTGCTGCACCTGTGTCGGCGGCGGAGGTGATGGTAGCTTCTTGCTCGGAGGTGGATCGCAGCCCAGCCAGCTGAGGCACATCAGCAGCAGAATAAGCAACACTGTCGCCATGGAAACAGCGATCCAAGCTCCGGAATCTGGTGCACCGTAGATCCGACCCAGCTCAAGCATGCTTGGCTGAGTGGACGGTCGCGGACTCGACTCTGCTGATCCTGTAAGCCTCTTTGCACTCATTAATCATTTACTGGTGAGAGTCGTTTTAGAACTCTTGAGACTCTTCAGCTTAGGAAAGGCGAGACAAGCCATGACTAAGTATTTATTCTGACCAATGGCCCTTTTTGTGCTACCCAGCTGGGCTTACGCAAGAACCAGACCAAAGAGCTCATTCTTATTGTTGCCCTGGAAAGAGATTGGAACGCTTTTTAACTTCATCTGTAAGCTCTCTCCCGTGCACATAAGAGTTCTCCAGCTCAGTAGTCGTAGTAGTGTGAATAAGAAGACTGGATAAAACCGCTTTCCGAGTCTTGCTTTTCAGGGTTCTCAATCCGCCTCGACTGTACGCAACTTGTGGATTGTGATAATAGGACTGGAGCTGGAGGAGGAGAGGGGGAAGGCGGGAGGGGGGGGTTACCTTTAAGACCCCGCTCTCAAGCGTACAAACAACTACCTAGAAGGGCAAAGTAGTTTCTGTCTCTCTCTCTCTCGCGTTCCTTCCGTTCATGGCTGTATTGCTTGGGGAGCAGCGACCCCGCTCCCCCTCACCGCATTTTGGTTCCGCATGCAGCTGGATTCAACTGGCTGCTTCCGCATTTCAAAGAACTGCATAATTTACTGCCCAAAAGCCGGTCCAATTCTTAAACCAGACGGGTTGCACCAAGTTTTGATCGAACAAAAAAACTGAGTGACGATGCGTATTTTTTATTGCGCAGAAAACTCCGTTTTTAACTCTCAGATTTTTTTTGCACAATTAACGCTTGAAATGATTCAGTAGACAGACTCGGGTGCAATATCAGGAGAGCAGCTAGGCGAAGGGGCATCAGAAACGAATAAAAACGATTTATGATCGAACGTCGATACTGCAGTATTGGCGCTCATTAATAGTGCATTGCATCGCAGAATGATTGATAATAAAATTTTGAATTTACAATTTAACCATAGCATAAAAAGCGAGAGCGAAGGGTGAAGTTTTGTGTAAAAAATAGGGCCGAATCTCGTGAATTACTTTTCTAAGTACAAGAACTAAAGAATCGAAGTATGGGCATTGATTTAGGACACACATTTACAGAACAGACCTAAGTAGTAAATCATTGTGCCGACTAGACCGCAATGGTTCGAGTCCCGCACGCAATCAAAACCTGACAGGAATGAACGGCAAAGAGAGTTTTGAGTCCAGTCAGGCGGTCTGAGACCTCGGCGAGCCACCGCCATCCAGCAGACAAAACTCGTGGCAGAAGCAGTTCTTGTCGTTCTCCGACAGGAACTGGAAGTCCTGGCTCTGCACAACGCTGCTGTAGGAAAAGTGTCGCCGAATCGCGCGCATCACGGCCAGTTGCAGCTGCGGCTCATGCAAGTGCCGGTTGCAGGTGAGCCACAGGCTGACGAGATCGCCTGGGCTCCAGCTGATCCGAGTCTGAGTCTGAGACGCCTCGCCTGATGACGACGTCACAGAGCCGCCAGAGCCGGTCGGTTTGGCTGCGGCGTCCATCTGGAATGTAGAGATTTTACAGAAAAATTACACGTCATTGTTTCATGACACCAAACGGATTAAAAATGGCCTAACTTTGAACTTTAACTTTGGGCGAAACATGCTTTGCTCTTAACTGTAAGGCGTAGGCCGGAAAATTTCCTAGTGACGAAAACCCAACAAATTAAAAGCAACAATACCCAATCCTTCCTTCTTTCACTACAAAGTGATTGCTCTCCGATTTGTCCCTTTTGTGATCTAGAGGAGGAAACTTTGTAGCACACCGTCACCTTCTGCCCGCATTTCAACGAAGCGCGAAGACGGCACCTCGGACACCCACTGGGACTGGACGAGCTCGCACCACCCCCGACCGGATCCGTGACCTGCCAAACCCTTCGGAAGCCGCCAGTCTCACCTGTAGGCAGTGGTTGATGAACCGACTGCACTGCAGCAGAACCGCCGGCACGCCATATTGATCCGCAATGCGAGCCAGCATGCGAAACGTTTCAAACCTGGCAATGTTGAAGGACTGATGCGACTGCAGGTAGAACAGGAAGCACTTCATCTCGAAGGTGTACTCCGCGTCGCAGTGGATGGCCGCGTCTCGATCGGCGTCGAAGTTCCACAACGGCGAGGTGAGCAGCACGCGGCAGTAGTCGGAGTGCGTCAGCAGCAGCAGCCGGGGCGCCCGCACCGAGCCGTCCCGGCATCGCAGCGTCACCCAGGCCGATTCGTCGATGTCTTCTTCGCTGGGTCCGCCTTCCTCGTCCTCCTCATCATCGCCGCCGTAGCCGTTGCCGGGCACCCCGTCGAATGCGGCCACAGGCGGTGGCTTCAGGAACGCTGGCGACGCGTCCGTGATGCGGAGGAGGAAGCAGAACTCGACAATGGATGCGCTCGGATCTGACGAAGTTTCCTCGGCGGCACCCGCAGGGTTCTCCAGATCGGAGCGGCTGAGGCAGGAGGGCAGCGTGACGATGTCTCTGCCGGTGGTCCAGGAGGCGGGCTCTGCCAGGGCTCGGCAGCTGACCAGATTGCCGTCAATCTGGATGCAGCAGGTCAGGCGAGCCCGGATCTCGTATTCGCAGCAGATGTCGAGAGCTCGAAGGCAGAAGACAACATGAAGTGAGTCGCTCTCGGCCAGGACAAGAATTCCGCAGCCGATGGAAGTGAATTCGAGACCGTCAACGCGGGAGAGCGGCTTGGACTTGACGGCTCCCTCGCTGGCGGCCTGTAGCAGATCGAGCAGTTCCTGCTTGTTCATCCTGGTGCTCAGGCCGAACCGGATTCGGTCGTCCTCGCTAGGCGGCGATGCGGGATCCGTGCGCATTCTGTCTTGACTAGCAAGATTTCGGTTCGCTATGGTTCCTGGAGTTACCAGTATACGAGCTTGACACGCGCAGGGAGTTGCCAATGTTTTGGCAAATTTTATTCTGCAAGCACTGGTGGCAGGGGTAGGGTGGGGGTGGGCCAACTGGCTGTGGTTGGCTGGCTGCTTGTCTGGATGCTTTCCAGTGTACAGTCCTGAGAGTTGGGTATTGTGAGTGTGAGAGACTCTATAGGGGTTCAATTAAAACATGCTTGTGCCCGAAAGCACTCGAATAACCTTAGGTGACCCTGTTCTCAGACTGTGAACACAGCTCAAACTGTTTTGTTAGATTTTTAGCGTGCACAAGGCATCTGGAATTTTAATAGCGATGAAGCTGGGCGAAGTGGTCGTATAGAGACGAGATTTCGGAGTGAGTCTGGTGGGTGAGACAGGCTACAGAAGCAAATTTGCATCCAGTTTTTTCAAGAAATGGACAGATCAACACAGTCCTGTCCTCAAGTTTCGTTTAGAAGATTTGATGCCATTTTTAGAAACTTCGAACTACTATCTCTAAAATATGAAGGCAAGTGGCGCATGCAGAGAGAGAGAGAGAGAGGTATTTTGCTTTTGGTTCGACAGCAGGGCATCTGTCTTCCATATTTGTGGATGAAACGATGCCCTGTCCATGGGGTCTGAAGGATGACGTCGTCGTCATGCGCTTTGTTTGGGACTGGAACTCATGCGCTGCTTTTAGTGCCAAAATTTTCAAATCTTCTTAAATTTTAAAAGACTCATGAAGTGGCGCCCCTCCCTCAAATGAAATGGCGCCCCAGCTCTCTTAAATAAAATGGCGCCCCTCATTCAAATGAAATGGCGCCCCTCACTCAAATAAAATGGCGCCCCTCACTCAAATGAATTATGGCACCCCTCACTCAAATGAAATGGCGCCCCTCTTTTAAATGAAATGGCGCTCGTCTCCCAAATGAAATGGCGCCCCTCACTCAAATGAATTGGCGCCCCTCTCCCAAATGAAATGGCGCCCCTCACTTAAATGAACTGGCGCCCCTCACTTAAATTAAAGGCGCCCCTCTCTCAAATGAAATGGCGCCCCTCTCCCAAATGAAATGGCGCCCCTCACTCAAATGAATTGGCGCCCCTCTCCCAAATGAAATGGCGCCTCTACCTCAAATGAAATGGCGCCCCTATTCTGAAACTTGAGCAGACTTGCACTTGATATTAATAGGTACGTACACTCGAGAGACTTTCTTGAGTTTAGCTTCAAGGGAAATCAGGAAATCAATCCAGGGTTGCAGATAATCACCTAAAAAGAACCGTCGCTTGTAAACAGTCTGAGTTGTAGATTTTTCTCATTTGAGTTTTCGCGTACTTTGATTGAGTCGCAAATAAAAATATCTCGGTGTGTTTTTATTTAAACAAGTGACACCATGGAGTAGAATTGCTCTGGCATAAACATTGACATTCCTTAGCGTCTACCTACCCAACAATATTCTGCCTTTTTACTTACACAGCTAAGCTTACAGCTGAGTTAACGGCTAAAAAGAGATTGACACTGCAACAGCGACTGCGTGAAAAGTGCAAATCGGTGCTGGGCGCCGGCCAGATTGTCTGAAACTCAACAGGCCGCCTTTATGTGACTGACTTGTTGACTGCCGCTGTGACTGGAGTGAGCGAGTCCAGCGCTTGTTTATGCGCACTGCTGTGGGCCTGAGAACGCGAAGGTTCTACTTCTATGCTCACCTCATCCCCTACCTTTCTCGGGAGTGCGTATTCGCTAGCTCTCGCTATGCTCGTTCTCGGGTTCCCTACGATTCAAGCTCTTTACCAGTCTACCAGTCTACTTCTCTACATCTCTATGTGCACTCTATCGCTCTACCTCCTACAGATCTAATTCTCTAAGTCTCTACCACTCTACCTTCTATAGACATACTTCTCTACCACTCTACCACTCTATCTCCTACAGATCTACTTCTCTACCACTCTAACTTTCTACAGATCTACTTCTCTACCACTCTACCACTCTAACTTTCTACAGATCTACTTCTCTACTACTCTACCACTCTACCCCCTACAGATCTACTTCTCTACCACTCTACCACTCTACCTTCTGCAGATCTACTTCTCTACTTCTCTACCACTCTACCTCCTACAGATTTACTTCTCTACCACTCTACCACTCTACTTTCTGCAGATCTACTTCTCTACTTCTCTACCACTCTACCTTCTGCAGATCTACTTCTCTACCACTCTACCTCCTACAGATTTACTTCTCTACCACTCTACCACTCTACTTTCTGCAGATCTACTTCTCTACCACTCTACCTTCTGCAGATCTACTTCTCTACTTCTCTACCACTCTACCTCCTACAGATTTACTTCTCTACCACTCTACCTTCTGCAGATCTACTTCTCTACCACTCTACCTCCTACAGATTTACTTCTCTACCACTCTACCACTCTACTTTCTGCAGATCTACTTCTCTACCACTCTACCTTCTGCAGATCTACTTCTCTACTTCTCTACCACTCTACCTTCTACAGATCTACTTCTCTACCACTCTACCTTCTACAGATCGACTTCTCTACCTCTCTACCACTCTACCTTCTACAGATCTACTTCTCTACTTCTCTACCACTCTAACCTTCTACAGATCTACTTCTCTACCACTCTAACCTTCTACAGATCTACTTATCTACCACTCTAACCTTCTGCAGATCTACTTCTCTACCTCTCTACCACTCTACCTCCCACAGATTTACTTCTCTACCACTCTACCTCCTACAGATGAACTTCTCTACCTCTCTATACCTCCCAAAGATCTACTTCTCTATCTCTACCTATCTACCTCTCCACGCACTTTAAAACAATGCATTTTTAAGCTTCGTACAAAAGTTATTATTGCTTAGCTGAACTTTTGCTCCCCAATGCTGAAACACGGAACGGAACCATGTATGTACATAATTTAACTGACTGCTTGGTTTAAAACTTTTCCTTCTGCTTTTTTCTGACTCTGTTTTTGTCAATAAACAGCCCAGGAAGCAGGAGTTTAATAAAGTTCAAGACAACCTTTTGTTAGGATCAATACTTATCGCATTAAAGAAGAGAACTATTAAGGGCAAAGTTATAGTGGCGTGAAAGGCAAGCGGATTGTACGCATAGATAAAGTATACATAGATTCCACCCCTGCCCCCGCGGAGTGTCTAAATTGTGACCATCACTTTATTCACTGCGCTCCTATTGGCTGGGCCACGCTATGCACATTGAGTCCACGTGTGTACATTCCCCCAACTCCGGAACACTTGCGTGTCGACTTCATTCTTGCTAAACTGTTGAAACTGGTAAGACATCCTTTCGTTCCGCGCATTAAAGTTATAAAGCTTTCTTGTGTGGAAGGGGTGAGGGAATGAAATCGAAGGGGTTGAAAGGAAGGCTTTCGCGCCAGCCAATGAGAGCACGGTGAGTTTTATGGTGGTCAAAGTTTGGACACGAGCGTGTGTACATTCTGGGCAGGGGTGGAATCTATGTATACTTTATCTATGATTGTACGCTCCAGACCTCTGTGTACTTTGGTGTACAGCCTAGTTCAGGGCCTCGCACATGCGCAACGCATGACTGAGGGTCGAGAGTGGTGGGGGGGGGGTAAGACCTGGATTCGGCCTAAAGAACATGCAGGGGAAAACAGCGGGGAATCGGGGGATTGACTTTTCCTCCCGAACAGCATGCTTGCTTGCGGTTCGAGTAAAAAAGTACATTATTACTAGTAGCTAGATCGAACGGGAAATGAAGAACAAATTCATTAATTTATTCATATTTATTGTAGTTCCACTCGGAAATTGCAGGACGCAAGTTCGCAACCATAAGAGGTCGTTTCAGTGTGGCGAAATAGATCCGGAAAGATTCCTGGAAAGTGGAAATGTCATTTTCGCTCATATCAGAGCCCTGATAACTGACTAAAATAAAAAAACATGGAGCATTTCCAGGAAAAAATATTGAAAGATAAAGTTTGAGAGGAAGTTTTTAGCTTTTCACTAACTGTAGCTATACCTGGTGTAATATTTTTTCCTCATATATCTACAAAACAATCGATCTACCATGTCTCAATAGGACAATAGTTTCCTAAGAAACGAAGTTTTAATATCATTACGTTTTTTTTCCGCGTATAAAAACCTCTTTTTAGGAAATAAAGAAGAAGCAGTTGTATATGTACGTGACAAAATTGTAGGTCAAAGAGAGTGGCTTAACGTACTCTTGAAACATGAAGTTTTAAATAAATTGAAAACCATAAAAATCGTATACTATAAGTAGTCTATAATGCAAATAAACTACATAATAACATCGAAGATCCGAAAAAAGCGATCTACACATACTGCATCACTTTTCCTACCTCTTAATTTATGTAGAAATACTAAACTGTCCATACTACTTAGTTAGTAGATCAAAATATATTTCCAGACGCGTCGCCATGGATTTTATGGTGGTGGAAAACAAGCCAAGAATTCTAAATCTACATGTACATTATTTTCAGAATCGGTGTTGCCAGTGCTCATTTTAGCGCCGCAGGCACTCATTTTAGCGCCGCAGGCACTCATTTCGGCGCCGCAGGCACTCATTTCGGCGCCACAGGCACTCATTTTAGCGCCGCAGGTACTCATTTTGGCACCGCAGGCACTCATTTTGGCTCCGCAGGCACTCATTTTAGCGCCGCAGGCACTCATTTTAGCGCCGCAGGCACTCATTTTAGCGCCGCAGGCACTCATTTTAGCGCCGAAGGCACTCATTTTAGCGCCGCAGGCACTCATTTTAGCGCCGCAGGCACTCATTTTAGCGCCGCAGGCACTCATTTTAGCGCCGCAGGAACTCATTAGCGCCGCAGACACTCATTTTAGCGCCGCAGACACTCATTTTAGCCCCGCAGGCACTCATTTTAGCGCCGCAGGCACTCATTTTAGCGCCGCAGACACTCATTTTAGCGCCGCAGGCACTCATTTTAGCGCCGCAGGCACTCATTTTAGCGCTGCAGGCACTCATTTTAGCGCCGCAGGCACTCATTTTAGCACCGCAGGCACTCATTTTAGCGCTGCAGGCACTCATTTTAGCGCCGCAGCCACTCATTTTAGCGCCGCAGACACTCATTTTAGCGCCGCAGGCACTCATTTTAGCGCCGCAGGTACTCATTTTAGCGCTGCAGGCACTCATTTTAGCGCCGCAGGCACTCATTTTGGCGCCGCAGGCACTCATTTTAGCGCTGCAGGCACTCATTTTAGCGCTGCAGGCACTCATTTTAGCGCCGCAGGCACTCATTTTGGCTCCGCAGGCACTCATTTTGGCTCCGCAGACACTCATTTTGGCTCCGCAGGCACTCATTTTGGCTCCGCAGACACTCATTTTGGCTCCGCAGGCACTCATTTTGGCTCCGCAGACACTCATTTTGGCTCCGCAGACACTCATTTTGGCTCCGCAGGCACTCATTTTGGCTCCGCAGACACTCATTTTGGCTCCGCAGACACTCATTTTGGCTCCGCAGGCACTCATTTTGGCTCCGCAGGCACTCATTTTGGCTCCGCAGACACTCATTTTGGCTCCGCAGGCACTCATTTTGGCTCCGCAGACACTCATTTTGGCTCCGCAGACACTCATTTTGGCTCCGCAGGCACTCATTTTGGCTCCGCAGGCACTCATTTTGGCTCCGCAGACACTCATTTTGGCTCCGCAGGCACTCATTTTGGCTCCGCAGACACTCATTTTGGCTCCGCAGGCACTCATTTTGGCTCCGCAGACACTCATTTTGGCTCCGCAGGCACTCATTTTGGCTCCGCAGACACTCGTTTTGGCGCCGTGGGCGCTATATTTTGTCGCCCTGAAGCAAATTTTTTTATATCCATAACGGGTCACATGGACAAAGCATATTGACATGTCCCCCATTACTGTAGCTTTTATTGGGGGGGGACACCTCCCCCTGTCCTCCCGGTGGCGACGCCCTGTACTTTTTTTACCTCAGACTCATTTTTATTGGAAAAAAAAGTAAAGAAGAGATCAAGAGAAGAGAGATAGGAGCTGAGACCAGAGACGCGGCAGCCAAATGGGAGTCAAAAAGTTAAATTGATACTTTGGCTCTAGATAATCCCTACAAAGGAAAAACGTACTGCTCTACACGCTAGATAGCGAGCATTTAAGATTGCCCTTGTAAGTTAACAACATTTTGATCGTGTGCATTTAATAAAAGATTGTTAGCCTACGATATCCAGTTGATATCCTCTGGCTATTTTAATTCTTGCAGTACAGTAAATTTCTTTGACAATTAAGCCCATCGTACGCTTTTGATTTTCATAGTCTATGGTCTAAACTCTGGTCTTTAGAGCAGCCAATTTGAAAAAAAACTTTTAAAAAAGCCCACCTTGAGACAGGGACGCCCACCGAGACACAGACTAAGAGACAGGGGCGCCCACCAAGAGACAGGGGCGCCCACCAAGACACAGGGGGCGCCCACCAAGACAGGGGGCGCCCACCAAGTGACAGGGGCGCCCACCAAGAGACAGGGGCGCCCACCAAGACACAGGGGGCGCCCACCAAGACACAGGGATCGCCCACCAAGAGACAGGGGCGCCCACCAAGAGACAGGGGCGCCCACAGACACAGGGGGCGCCCACCAAGAGACAGGGGGCGCCCACCAAGAGACAGGGGTTTCCACTGAGAGACAGGAGTTCCACCAAGAGACAGGGGTTTCCACCAAGAGACAGGGGCGCCCACCAAGAGACAGGGGCGCCCACCAAGAGACAGGGGTTTCCACCAAGAGACAGGGGTTTCCCCCAAGAGACAGGGGTTTCCACCAAGAGACAGGGGTTTCCACCAAGAGACAGGGGCGCCCACCAAGAGACAAGGGCGCCCACCAAGAGACAGGGGTTTCCACCAAGAGACAGGGGTTTCCCCCAAGAGACAGGGGTTTCCACCAAGAGACAGGGGCGCCCACCAAGAGGCAGGGGCGCCCACCAAGAGAAAGGGGTTTCCACCAAGAGACAGGGGTTTCCACCAAGAGACAGGGGTTTCTACCAAGAGACAGGGGCGCCCACCAAGAGACAGGGGCGCCCACCAAGAGACAGGGGTTTCCACCAAGAGACAGGGGTTTCCACCAAGAGACAGGGGCGCCCACCAAGAGACAGGGGCGCCCACCAAGAGACAGGGGTTTCCACCAAGAGACAGGGGTTTCCACCAAGAGACAGGGGCGCCCACCAAGGGACAGGGGCGCCCACCAAGAGACAGGGGTTTCCCCCAAGAGACAGGGGTTTCCCCCAAGAGACAGGGGTTTCCCCCAAGAGACAGGGGTTTCCCCAAGAGACAGGGGCTTCCCCAAGAGACAGGGGTTTCCCCAAGAGACAGGGGTTTCCCCCAAGAGACAGGGGTTTCCCCCAAGAGACAGGGGTTTCCCCCAAGAGACAGGGGTTTCCCCCAAGAGACAGGGGTTTCCCCCAAGAGACAGGGGTTTCCACCAAGAGACAGGGGTTTCCACCAAGAGACAGGGGCGCCCACCAAGAGACAGGGGCGCCCACCAAGAGACAGGGGTTTCCACCAAGAGACAGGGGTTTCCCCAAGAGACAGGGGTTTCCACCAAGAGACAGGGGTTTCCACCAAGAGACAGGGGCGCCCACCAAGAGACAAGGGCGCCCACCAAGAGACAGGGGTTTCCACCAAGAGACAGGGGTTTCCCCCAAGAGACAGGGGTTTCCACCAAGAGACAGGGGCGCCCACCAAGAGACAGGGGCGCCCACCAAGAGAAAGGGGTTTCCACCAAGAGACAGGGGTTTCCACCAAGAGACAGGGGTTTCTACCAAGAGACAGGGGCGCCCACCAAGAGACAGGGGCGCCCACCAAGAGACAGGGGTTTCCACCAAGAGACAGGGGTTTCCACCAAGAGACAGGGGCGCCCACCAAGAGACAGGGGCGCCCACCAAGAGACAGGGGTTTCCACCAAGAGACAGGGGTTTCCACCAAGAGACAGGGGCGCCCACCAAGAGACAGGGGCGCCCACCAAGAGACAGGGGTTTCCCCCAAGAGACAGGGGTTTCCCCCAAGAGACAGGGGTTTCCCCCAAGAGACAGGGGTTTCCCCCAAGAGACAGGGGTTTCCCCCAAGAGACAGGGGTTTCCCCCAAGAGACAGGGGTTTCCACCAAGGGACAGGGGCGCCCACCAAGAGACAGGGGCGCCCACCAAGAGACAGGGGTTTCCCCCAAGAGACAGGGGTTTCCACCAAGAGACAGGGGTTTCCCCCAAGAGACAGGGGTTTCCCCCAAGAGACAGGGGTTTCCCCCAAGAGACAGGGGTTTCCCCCAAGAGACAGGGGTTTCCACCAAGGGACAGGGGCGCCCATCATATTGGTGCCCTTAAGGGTTGCGGTCTCCGAAAATTGTTACAGTACGTCGCTGTTACAGTAAGTGCTATCACTGTTTTCATTGCAACACATACATATACATATAAATTTCAAAAGCATGTCAAGCATCCATGAAAATGTAAAGGAAATGTTGACTTGCGCAGTGAAACGAAGCTCAATTGTACATAAAAAATTACAGCGAATGGATACAAAAGAACACATAGCAGCTCTTGTACAGCTCTGTATTTATTTACAAAGATTCCTACAAAGAAATGTTATGGAGATTGTAATAGAGAGAAAAATCAATGCTCAGAGGTTCATCTAGTTCTCAGTCAGTGCCTGAGTCTCCGCACCATCAAGCAGCTCGAGTCCCGTCAGCGATCGTCCAACAGCATCGGCAGCCGCCGCCGAAGCTGCCGCAGCCGCTGTCAGCTCCTCCTTGCCAGCCGTTGGCATCAGACTGCGCAATCGATGCTGCAGAATGGTTTGCCGGAGTTCGAACCCGCGACCACCAGCAGCGCTGGCACCTCCGACGCCAAGATTGGAAGCTGCCCGATCTTCTAGAGCGCGGCAGTGGCTGCAGAGCCGCCTGTCCAGCACCTCGCAGGCGGCCAGGGCCATGTGATCGCTTGGCCGGTTGGTCAGCGGTCTCAGGCAGGTGGCGCCGAGAGCTGGCGGGTCGCTGCGGCGTTGCAGCACCACGGGACCGTAGCTGCCGACTGGGACAGTCAGGGGGCTCTGCAGCTCTTCCTCAGGCTGTTCCTGGTGCGGCGCCGGCGCTGTGCTGGCTGAGTATCTTCCACTGAACGACTCGATGGTCTGCTCGCGTTCAAGTCGGAGCGATTCTCCTCTGCGGTGCTCGGCGAAGCTCAGCAGGTTAGCAACCGTTGCCATGGTAACTATATGGCTTTGTGAAGCTTTGTGTGCGAAGGACTGCTTTTTTTCAAAAAAAGGTTTCTAGGACTCTTATAGCTTCGCTTGGATAGAGACAACTAGCTCATATATGAGATCAGAGTACAATTTTATAGCAACCTACAGTGTATTCTGGATGCGCTCTTCACGGGTGTACATAATTGATAAGCAACTATACAATAAGCCTGTGCAGAGTGCAATAAGAGGTGCAGGGTGAGACCGTTGAGAGGAGAGAGCCAGAGAGATAATGACAGTGGGTCTCTAGCAGGACTGACTGTCCGACTGCCCCTTCTTGTTCTTGTTGTTAGGCGAATAAATTTTCATTTTTCTTTCTTGTAAAAGAGACGTCTGATGCTGGATAGAAACATGGCTGTATGTCTATCAAAATGCATGAATTCGCTCCCCCTAACCCCTATCCACCTCCATCTCACCCCTTTCTCCCCCCTTCTCACCCCTATCCCCTCCCTCTTACCCCTTTCTCCCCCTTCTCACCCCTATCCCTCTCCCTCTCACCCCTATCCTCTCCCTCTCACCCCTATCCCTCCCTCTCACCCCTATCATCTCCCTCTCACCCCTATCCCCTCCCTCTCACCCTTATCCCTCTCCCTCTCACCCTTATCCCTCTCCCTCTCACCCCTATCCCTCTCCCTCTCACCCCTCTCCCTCTCCCTCTCACCCCTCTCCCCCTCACTCTCACCCCTCTCCCTCTCACCCTTATCCCTCTGCCTCTCACGCCTTTCTCCCTCCTTCTCACCTCTATCCCCTCCCTCTCACCCCTATCCTCCTCCCTCTCACCCCTATCCACCTCCCTCTCACCCCTTTCTCCCTCCTTCTCACCCCTATTCCCTCCCTCTCACCCCTTTCTCCCTCCTTCTCACCCCTATCCCTCTCACTCTCACCCCTATCCCCTCCCTCGCACCCCTATCCTCTCCCTCTCACCCCTATCCCTCTCACTCTCACCCCTATCCCCTCCCTCGCACCCCTATCCTCTCCCTCTCACCCCTATCCCCTCCCTCTCACCCCTATCCCCTCCCTCTCACCCCTATCCCCTCCCTCTCACCCCTATCCTCTCCCTCTCACCCCTATCCTCTCCTTCTCACCCCTATCCTCTCCTTCTCACCCCTATCCTCTCCCTCTCACCCCTATCCCCTCCCTCGCACCCCTATCCTCTCCCTCTCACCCCTATCCCCTCCCTCTCACCCCTATCCCCTCCCTCTCACCCCTATCCCCTCCCTCTCACCCCTTTCTCCCTCCCTCTCACCCCTATCTCCTCCCTCGCACCCCTATCCTTTCCCTCTCACCCCTATCCTCTCCCTCTCACCCCTATCCTCTCCTTCTCACCCCTATCCTCTCCTTCTCACCCCTATCCTCTCCCTCTAACCCCTATCCTCTCCTTCTCACCCCTATCCTCTCCTTCTCACCCCTATCCCCTCCCTCTCACCCTACCCGATTGCTCAAGAGCATACTAAATGCACTAACAATACAACAAACATACGCCCCTTATCCGACCTAAGTCCCGTTTCTAAGACAACCGAGTGTATCGGGGGCCTCAAATTTCCAAAGAGAGTTTTGAGGGCTCAGGAAATTGCGACAGTGCTTCGGAGCCAGAGTCTGGCACTCTTCCCCGATTTTCCTGCATTCGAATAGCATTAGGATGAGTGGCTGCTCAAGGAAAGCCGAGAAGAGTCACGGAGACAGTTTATGTGCAAGAGAGATTTTCGCTTCGCGTGTTCCAATCAGAGTTGATCCGGCAGAGAGGTTTGCGTCTTTGACGGTTATTAGCCCCCCCTGGCCGATAGAAACACAGGAAAAAGCAAGCTTTGCATGTATCGCTGAGGGATTCGAGTTCGAGAAAGAAGAAACGAGAAAGCAGGTTGAATATTTTTGAGAAAAAGCAAAGGTCTTCCTTCAGCAGCTGCACCGCCATGGCTGGACTGGGGATGTCACCTGAGGACAAAAGGTTAATAACCGAGGACTGGGAAGCCGCTTCTGCGGACAGGCGAGCCCTGGGAACCGCCATCTTCATCAGGTAAGGGAAGAAGATGCTCATACATGATCATACTTGATCATACATGAACATACATGATCATACTTGATCATACATGAACATACATGATCATACTTGATCATACATGAACATACATGATCATACTTGATCATACATGAACATACATGATCATACTTGATCATACATGAACATACATGATCATACTTGATCATACATGAACATACATGATCATACTTGATCATACATGAACATACATGATCATAACCGCTCATACATGAACATACATGATCATAACCGCATCATACATGAACATACATGATCATAAACGCTCATAGATGCTCACACACGATCAGATGCTCGTACATTAACATAGACGCTCATAAACGCTCATAAATTATCATGAACGCTCATACACGATCATAAATGCTCACAAACGCTCATAAACCCTCTTACACGATCAAAAAAGCTCATAAACAATCATGCACGATCATACACAACCATAAACGCTCATACACGCTCATGAACGCTTAGGCAGAATCATAAAAGATCATTCACGCTTATAAACGCTCATACAAGATTATACGCTTCAAATTTGGACAGCTCGCCGTTTAGTCTATGGGCAAAAGTAGCAGATATCCAAACACTAGACATGCAGGCCACCCTTTAGACTTCTTAAACTCAGTACTCATTGAAGTCTGACAGCGAGTGGGACAGCAAGAGGACAACCGTCCATGGTGTACATGTAGCTTCTTTGATTACTGATTCTTCCCTATCATCGTTATCCCTACTCACCTCTACCCCCTCTCACCCCTACCCCCTATGATCTATGCCAACTAAATGACAAAGGTTATCAGCCAGAATAATAAGGTACAATGAGTGTGTCGACCTTCCCAAATGACCATTAACCATCTACCTCATCTACCTTACAAACTGTGTAATTTAATTACATTACTGTCTACAATCTCTGTCACCTAAAGGAATCCTATGGCCTGTCTACGCAAACGTAAAAATATATACTGCTGATAATGATGAGGTTTCAGTCTCTGCAGGACTGAGCTGGACAATGAGCATTGCATATAGTGTAGATTCTCATTAAGAGGTTGCTACAAGTCAGAAGCACTGTTGCTATGCACATTGACTCGACTATTAGCGATGCTTAAAAATAATCTTTATACCTCCTTGCCTATAGCTACCTGAGGAGACACCTCTGACACCCAAGCGATGTCTCAGTAATCCGGGGACACCCCTGACACAAAAAGTGCACTACCAGCCAAATAAAAAAATAAAAAACCTGGAATTCCCAATTTCTACAAGGCTACTATTAGTAAACGGTATGCACTCTCAAAAACCGCCGCAGACTGTTCGAGATGTACCCGGAGGTGCAGTCAATGTTCAGCCAGTTTCGCGGCAAACCGCTAAATCAGCTGACTACATCGCCTAATCTAAAAGCTCACGGACTTCGGGTGGTGAACACGCTTGACGCCGCCATCAGCGACCTGCAGCGGGACAGCGAGACGTCGGCGGAGTCGTTGCGGCTGATTGGAGAGTCGCACATGCGGCGGGGAGTGCAGATGAGCCACTTTGAGGTGGGTGAGAGGGAGGGGGTAGGGGTGAGAGGGAGGGGTTGGGGTTAGAGGGAGGGGGATAGGGGTTAGAGGGAGGGGATAGGGGTTAGAGGGAGGGGGATAGGAGTGAGAGGGAGGGGATAGGGGTGAGAGGGAGGGGGTAGGGGTAAGAGGGAGGGGGTAGGGGTGAGAGGGGGCATCACAACCCCCAAAAAAATCACATTCTCGAAAGTCCAAAACGTGGGGGGGGGGGTTATCAGAGTTTTCAGAATGTGATACTTAAGGTTTATGATGGGAGGTGCGTTTCGAGGTTGTGATTTTTAGGGTTTGTGGTGGCGCCCCGTGAGAGGGAGAGGGGTAGAGGTGAGAGAGTAGATAAGAGGGGATAGAGGTGAGAGAGTAGATAAGAGGGGATAGAGGTGAGAGAGTAGATAAGAGGGGATATGGGTGAGGGAGTAGATAAGAGGGGATAGAGGTAAGAAAGTAGATAAGAGGGGATATGGGTGAGAAAGTAGATAAGAGGGGATAGGGGTGAGAAAGTAGATAAGAGGGGATATGGGTGAGAAAGTAGATAAGAGGGGATAGGGGTGAGGGAGTAGATAAGAGGGGTTAGAGGTGAGAAAGTAGATAAGAGGGGATAGAGGTGAGTGAGTAGATAAGAGTGGTTAGAGGTGAGAAAGTAGATAAGAGGGGATAGAGGTGAGTGAGTAGATAAGAGGGGTTAGAGGTGAGAAAGTAGATAAGAGGGGATGGAGGTGAGAAAGTAGATAAGAGGGGATAGAGGGAGATTGATAGGGATGAGAAAAGCAGAGAGTAGAGACCATAGCTACAGTCCTACAACAAGAGAAGTGACTGAGCAGCCAGCGCAATCAAGCAAGTCGATGGCATCGCAAAGAAAATTAATTGAAAAATGGATAAAAAAGAGATTAATAAATTTTCCTTCATTTTAGTTCCTAATCCTCAGCGAGAGCTACTTCAAGCAAAGTAACAATTTATATCAAACGTTTCTTTTCCAATTTTATTTGCCGCAGTCGCTCAACAAGGTGCTGATGTCGGTTCTGGAAGAGCGACTGCGTGGGCAGGTATTCGCTGAGCACCGCCACGTGTGGATAAGTTTCCTCAGCAGCATCCTGCCCTTCATCAAAGAGGGCCTTGACAGGGCCTTATACCTGGCTTGAAGCGGATAATTCTACTGAGCAAAGACTAATTAATTGGGGAGCTCAAGATAGACATGAAGATAATTACAAGCAGTTCAATAAAGATAATGGTTTCATCAAAGAGGGAGATTTTTAATCACTAAAAGGCAACACGAGATTTCATAAGTAAACAAGTCTAAGGAATTAGAGGAGTGGATGGCGTTTGGGATTCCGATGAAAACCTGGGAATTAAGAATGGGATTTGAAATATGGGATAAAGCAGGTGAGAGAATGGGATTTGGAATATGGGATAAACAGATAAGAACACAGCAAACCTAGGGTTTTGTGAAATATCCCAATTGTAATGTGTTCGTACAGTGTAGTGTTGAATTTTGTTGCAATGTTAGTCTCTGTGTATTTAATCTAAAATACATGTAGTATAAATGAATGTAGAAAAAGTGTAATTTATTCCTAATTTATGTTGTCACCGTTTAACATAATAAAAATGAGTAAAACAAAAAATATGTGTGACTTTTTATTAATTTTTAGGGCACTTGATCACGATCATTTTGTTGGTACAATAAATTAAAACTTTGAAATGCAGCTTAAACTACATAACGAATAATAATTGCATAACAACATCGTTTCGCATACATACTCAATTACTTTTGCAACTATAGGACTAATTTAACTAACGATATGTATCGACAAAAACTATGCAATTACGAATTTCACATTTTAAACTTTCATATCTTGAATAGGAAAGTTGCTTTATAAGTGATTCACAAACATACATTATTCACAAATTAGATGATTCACAATCTAGATGATTCACAATCTAGATGATTCACAATCTAGATGACTCACAAACTGAATGATTCACAATCTAGATGATTCACAATCTAGATGATTCACAATCTAGATGATTCACAATCTAGATGATTCACAATCTAGATGATTCACAAACTGAATGATTCATAATCTAGATGATTCACAGTCTAGATGATTCACAGTCTAGATGATTCACAATCTAGATGATTCACAATCTAGATGATTCACAATCTAGATGATTCACAAACTGAATGATTCATAATCTAGATGATTCACAGTCTAGATGATTCACAGTCTAGATGATTCACAATCTAGATGACTCACAATCTAGATTATTAAAAAACTGAATGATTCACAATCTAGATGACTCACAAACTGAATGATTCACAATCTAGATGATTCACAATCTAGATGATTCAAAAACTGAATGATTCACAATCTAGATGACTCACAAACTGAATGATTCACAATCTAGATGATTCACAATCTGGATGACTCATAAACTGAATGATTCACAATCTAGATGATTCACAATCTAGATTCACAATCTGGGTGATTCACAAACTGAATGATTCAGTCTAGTCTAGATGATTCACAAACTACATGATTCACAAACTACATTAGATGATTCACAAACTACACTAGATGATTCACAAACTACATTAGATGATTCACAAACTACATTAGATGATTCACAAACTACATTAGATGATTCGCAAACTACATTAGATGATTCACAAACTACACTAGATGATTCACAAACAAATCAGAAAGCCCAAACTCAGTCCAACAGTCTCAACAGAGAGCATTCGCTACTCTCGGCTAGCAGCGGAAATCGAGCCCAGGACTCTAGGCTAGCAGCCAGAGCTGCCACCCGAGCCTCAGCCATGGCCGGACCAATCACTTGGACAGCCAGCGGCAGGCCCGTGCCCTCCTCCAGCCCGGTTGGCAGCACAATGGAGGGCAAACCAGCCAAGTTGACACTCTGGGTGCACAGGTCCATGGTAGATGTCCTGTAGCGGTTGTCTGCCTGGACAAAGTCTCTATAGGTCGGGGCCGCAGTGACAGCAGCTGGGCAGACCAGCAAGTCCACCGACTGGAACACTCGATCGAAATCCTCTTTGATGAGGCACCAAACTTTGCGAGCCTGCTCATAGTAGGCCTTATAATTTCTTCTCAATAGGAAATAGTTGCCAGCAAGGACCCGACTCCGGATCACCGAGTTGAAGCCCGCCAGTCTGTTGGCGGTGTACAAAGACTCAACGGAATTCTCCGAGTCGCGAACTCGAAGCCCGAACTCGATGCCATCGTACCTGGCCATGTTGGAGGCCACCTCTGCGCAGCACAGCACCGAGTAGGCTTTGATGGAGAGCGGAGTGTGCGGCAGAGACACTGGTAGGCAGGTCAGGCCCAAGTCTGACTCTAGATGGGTGACAGCGCTGCTCCACGCATCCAGGACTGAGGCTGACATGCCGGGAGTGCTGAACTCCTGTGGGATTCGGCTGCTTGCTGATCAGCTGATCCTGAATCTCACCTCATCAATTACCTGAATCTCACCCTATCAATTATCTGAATCTCACCCCATCAATTACCTGAATCTCACCCCATCAATTACCTGAATCTCACCCCATCAATTACCTGAATCTCACCCTATCAATTACCTGAAACTCACCCTATCAATTATCTGAATCTCACCCCATCAATTACCTGAATCTCACCCCATCAATTACCTGAATCTCACCCTATCAATTATCTGAATCTCACCCCATCAATTACCTGAATCTCACCCCATCAATTACCTGAATCTCACCCCATCAATTACCTGAATCTCAACCCATCAATTACCTGAATCTCAACCCATCAATTACTTAAATCTCACCCCATCAACTACCTGAATCTCAACCAATCAATTACCTGAATCTGACTATCAACTAACTGAATATCACCCCATCAACTATTTGGGATCTAAATTCACTAGCCTAAATCCATCGAATCCCTAAACCCGGCAATCATACCGCGGGCACGCCAATCTTCAGTCCAGCAGCCAGCTTGTCGCTCCATCCGACAGGTTCCGGACGCACCGGACAGCAGGTGGAGTCATTCTCGTCCGGTCCCTGCATAGCATTGAGCAGCAGGCAGGCATCAGCCACCGTGTTGGCCATGATAGACACGCAATCCAGCGCGTTCACCAGCGGCACCAGACCGTGACGGGACACCCGGCCGTAGGTCGGCTTCAGTCCAACAATGCCGCAGAAGGCCGCCGGGATTCGCGAGGAGCCGCCCGTGTCCGAGGCGAGGGCGCCGACGGCTAAACCGGAAGCCACGGCTGCCGCGCTGCCACCGCTGCTCCCGCCAGCGATGTAGAAATTGGTGGCCGAGTCGGGAGCGTCGGATGAGCTGCATAGTGACTGCGGGTGGGTGATGATGATTCACTGAGTGACTGGTGATGATTCACTGAGTGACTGGTGATGATTCACTGAGTGACTGGTGATGTTTCACTGAGTGATTGGTGATGATTCACTGAGTGACTGATGATGATTCACTTAGTGACTGGTGATGATTCACTGAGTGACTGATGATGATTCACTGAGTGACTGGTGATGATTCACTGAGTGACTGGTGATTATTCACTGAGTGACTGATGACGCTTCACAGAGTGATAAATTTTGTTTCACTGAGTGAGTCCCTCACCGATCTCCACGGATTCCTCACAGGCCCGTGCAGACCATCAGAGCAGCCAGACCCCATCCCGAACGGATCCAAGTTAGTCTTGCCCAGAAGCCAAGCTCCTTCATCCAGCAGCCTACGAACTGAGGTGGCAGTGTAACTGGGCAGAAAATTCTCCGCTAACGTTGGCGAGCCGCAGGTGGCTGAGCCAGCCAGACCAGGTGTGTCGCATCCCGCAGTGCAAAAATTGTCTTTCACAGCAATTGGCAAGCCAAATAGAGGGGAGCCATGGCCTCGGTTAGCAACAGGAGGCTGATGCTGAGGCTCAGCCAAGCTCACAAAAGCATTGAGACTGGAACCGACACTGCTGCGACACGCCGCTACAGCCGAGGAGCGCAACAGATCAGGCGTGATTGCGCCAGAACTGATCGCCTGCGCAATACGATTAATTATGGATCTGCCACCGCCGTGGCTCAGTCCTACTGGAGTTGCCATGCGACTTTGTAGCTGGGACTCGCAGCTGGATTTAGATTTTTGGATTTTGGAAATCTTCAGATACTCCCGGACCCCTGATTGACCTCTCAGATACTCAAGTGACTGCTGCCAGACCCCTGAGTGACCTCTCAGATACTCCAGTGACTGCTGCTGGACCCCTGAGTGACCTCTCAGATACTCCAGTGACTGCTGCTAGACCCCTGAGTGACCTCTCAGATACTCCAGTGACTGCTGCTGGACCCCTGAGTGACCTCTCAGATACTCCAGTGACTGCTGCTGGACCCCTGAGTGACCTCTCAGATACTCCAGTGACTGCTGCTAGACCCCTGAGTGACCTCTCAGATACTCCAGTGACTGCTGCTGGACCCCTGAGTGACCTCTCAGATACTCCAGTGACTGCTGCTAGACCCCTGAGTGACCTCTCAGATACTCCAGTGACTGCTGCTAGACCCCTGAGTGACCTCTCAGATACTCCAGTGACTGCTGCTGGACCCCTGAGTGACCTCTCAGATACTCCAGTGACTGCTGCTGGACCCCTGAGTGACCTTTCAGATACTCCAGTGACTGCTGCTGGACCCCTGAGTGACCTCTCAGATACTCCAGTGACTGCTGCTGGACCCCTGAGTGACCTTTCAGATACTCCAGTGACTGCTGCTGGACCCCTGAGTGACCTCTCAGATACTCCAGTGGTAAATGCCAAACTTCTGAGTGACCTCTCAGATACTCCAATGACTGCTGCTAGACCCCTGAGTGACCTCTCAGATACTCTAGTGAGAAATGATAGACCCCGGAGTGACCTTTCAGATACTCCAGTGGCTGCTACTTCACCCGAGTGACCTCTCAGATACTCTAGTGACTGCTGCTAGACCCCTCAGTGACCTCTCAGATACTCCAGTGACTGCTGCTAGACCCCTGAGTGACCTTTCAGATACTCCAGTGACTGCTGCTAGACCCCTGAGTGACCTTTCAGATACTCCAGTGACTGCTGCTAGACCCCTGAGTGACCTTTCAGATACTCCAGTGACTGCTGCTGGACCCCAGAGTGACCTCTCAGATACTCCAGTGACTGCTGCTAGACCCCTGAGTGACCTCTCAGATACTCCAGTGGTAAATGCTAGACCCCAGAGTCACCTCTCAGATACTCCAGTGGTAAATGCTAGACCCCTGAGTGACCTCTCAGATACTCCAGTTGCTGCTGCTAGACCCCAGAGTGACCTCTCAGATACTCCAGTGGTAAATGCTAGACCCCAGAGTGACCTCTCAGATACTCCAGTGGTAAATGCTAGACCCCAGAGTGACCTCTCAGATACTCCAGTGGTAAATGCTAGACCCCAGAGTGACCTCTCAGATACTCCAGTGGTAAATGCTAAACCCATGAGTGACCTCTCAGATACTCCAGTGACTGCTGCTGGACTCTCAGAAAGCCTTAAAATTGAAAAAATATTGAAATCAACCAGATTAACAACACGAAGAAAAACAAACTGAAGAAAAATTCTGCATTTTTAGGTATATTCAGGAACTGTTTTCACGCGCAGCACATTATGTTTAATAACTAATAAGGTCATTAATATTCGCTAACAATATGTACAAGTACAATAATATAGAATTCGTACTTTGCGCAATAATTTTAGTGTAGAAATAGAAAGAACAAAAAGCAAAAAATACAAAACTGTAGAGAAAGAGAAATTAATAATCAGATTCAGCCTACTTATCAGTAGGAACAAAGGGTTTAATAAGAAATATATATTAACAAAAAATTCAGCCAATACTTTCTTCCATAGGAATTTATTATATAACTGCATTTTTACAACAACAAAAATAGCAAAAAGTGATAGAGTTGAGTTGTGCTGCGTGTGTAAATATTCAACTGCGGGCGAAGGTATAATTAAACACAAAGCAGACGTTAAAAGTACATTTTGCTATATGTACTTATCGTAGCTTTCAGCTTGATCGTAAGAGGCGTGACGACATACCTAATGCCAATAGACACAGATCTAATGCCAATGTTCACAGATCTAATGCCAATGTCCACGGATCTAATACCAATGTCCAGAGTTATCTAATTCCAATGGACACAGATATCTAATGCCAATAGACACAGATCTAATGCCAATGTTCACAGATATCTAATGCCAATAGACACAGATCTAATGCCAATGTTCACAGATCTAATGCCAATGTCCACGGATCTAATACCAATGTCCAGAGTTATCTAATTCCAATGGACACAGATATCTAATGCCAATAGACACAGATCTAATGCCAATGTTCACAGATATCTAATGCCAATAGACACAGATCTAATGCCAATGTTCACAGATCTAATGCCAATGTCCACGGATCTAATACCAATGTCCAGAGTTATCTAATTCCAATGGACACAGATATCTAATGCCAATGTTCACAGATCTAATGCCAATGTCCACGGATCTAATACCAATGTCCACAGATATCTAATGCCAATGTCCACGGATCTAATGCTAATGTCCACGGATCTAATACCAATGGACACATATATCTAATGCCAATGTCCACAGATATCTAATTCCAATGGACACAGATATCTAATGCCAATTGACACAGATAGCTAATGCCAATTGACACATATCTAATGCCAATTGACACAGATATCTAATGCCAATTGACACGGATCTAATGCCAATTGACACAGATATCTAATGCCAATTGACACGGATCTAATGCCAATTGACACGGATCTAATGCCAATTGACACGGATCTAATGCCAATTGACACAGATATCTAATGCCAATGTCCACAGATATCTAATTCCAATGGACACAGATATCTAATGCCAATTGACACAGATATCTAATTCCAATGGACACAGATATCTAATGCCAATTGACACAGATATCTAATGCCAATTGACACATATCTAATGCCAATTGACACAGATATCTAATGCCAATTGACACAGATATCTAATGCCAATTGACACAGATATCTAATGCCAATTGACACATATCTAATGCCAATTGACACAGATATCTAATGCCAATTGACACGGATCTAATGCCAATTGACACGGATCTAATGCCAATTGACACAGATATCTAATGCCAATGTCCACAGATATCTAATGCCAATTGACACAGATATCTAATGCCAATTGACACATATCTAATGCCAATTGACACAGATATCTAATTCCAATGGACACAGATATCTAATGCCAATTGACACAGATATCTAATGCCAATTGACACGGATCTAATGCCAATGTCCACAGATATCTAATTCCAATGGACACAGATATCTAATGCCAATTGACACAGATATCTAATGCCAATTGACACATATCTAATGCCAATGTCCACAGATATCTAATTCCAATGGACACAGATATCTAATGCCAATTGACACAGATATCTAATGCCAATTGACACATATCTAATGCCAATTGACACAGATATCTAATGCCAATTGACACAGATATCTAATGCCAATTGACACGGATCTAATGCCAATTGACACGGATCTAATGCCAATTGACACGGATCTAATGCCAATTGACACAGATATCTAATGCCAATGTCCACAGATATCTAATTCCAATGGACACAGATATCTAATGCCAATTGACACAGATATCTAATGCCAATTGACACATATCTAATGCCAATTGACACAGATATCTAATGCCAATTGACACAGATATCTAATGCCAATTGACACAGATATCTAATGCCAATTGACACATATCTAATGCCAATTGACACAGATATCTAATGCCAATTGACACGGATCTAATGCCAATTGACACGGATCTAATGCCAATTGACACAGATATCTAATGCCAATGTCCACAGATATCTAATGCCAATTGACACAGATATCTAATGCCAATTGACACAGATATCTAATGCCAATTGACACAGATATCTAATTCCAATGGACACAGATATCTAATGCCAATTGACACAGATATCTAATGCCAATTGACACAGATATCTAATTCCAATGGACACAGATATCTAATGCCAATTGACACAGATATCTAATGCCAATTGACACAGATATCTAATGCCAATGGACACGGATCTAATGCCAATTGACACATATCTAATGCCAATGGACACAGATATCTAATGCCAATGTCCACAGATATCTAATGCCAATGTCCACAGATATCTAATGCCAATTCACACGGCTCTAATTCCAATGGCCGCAAATCTACTAACCCATACAGAAAAGAATTTATCTCAAAAAGCAATGACTACAAGAAAATAATGGTTTAGTAATGAGAAAAATCAAGATTTTTGTCAGCATTTTTTAAATAGGCAAGATTACAAAGACCAGCATTTAAACAGAATGGTAAACACATACAAAAAGCATATTCTGAATTCTGTTGAAGTAGCTATAATTAATAATACACATTTTATTTACCATTAAAGTTAAGCCATAAAATTTATGACTACAGTTATACAGATAATTATACTAACTAAATTTATCAAAACAATCGCCAACACTGAAAAGTGCACGCATTGATAATTCAACTCAGTTAACCAGTTCAATATGTCAATCAGGATACTGAATAGATGGTTTAGGCAACGTTGACAGCTCAAGCACGTACTCCATCATAGCGGACGAGTCAAATCTTAGTCTGGTGAGGCGCCAGTGCAGCCGCAGTCTATGGTAAAGATTGTCATTCTCCCATTCCAGTGCCTTCTCTATCGTGCTGCGGGTCTGGGGGGGGGGGTTAGAAAATTTGCTAGTACGGTTTAAAAACATAGTTTACTCAGTTTACCCGCTTCACCCTTCTTACCCGCTTCACCCTCCTTCATTGCTTCCCCCTACTTACCCGCTTTAACCTACCTCCTTACCCACTATACCCTTAATACCCACTACTCTCCTTACAAGCTTCACCCTCTTACCCGCTTCACTCTCTTTACCCAGCCCCTCCTCCTTACCCTCTTTACCCGCTGTATCCTCATTACCTGCTATACCCTCCTTACCCTCTTTACCCGCTATACCCTCATTACCCCCTATACCCTCTTTACCCGCTATACCTTCATTACCCGCTATATCCTCCTTACCCCCTATACCCTCTTTACCCCCTATACCCTCCTTACCCGCTTCACCCCATAGCCTCCAGCAGCATGCATGTGGCAGGCAATCTCACCCGCTTATTAAGACAAACAACAGGCCACATGGAGCAACCCAGAGTGCAGCAGCAGCAGAAGCAGCCGCAGATGTACCATTTGAGATTCATTGGCATTGTTTTGCGCAATATTGAGTTCACTCGATCAACTGTCTGCTTGAATTCTTCTGGAGCCACCTGGCATGCAGTCAAATATTAACAGCATTATTAATTAATAATACAGCTTTAACCAAAAACTTTTACAGCAACTAAAACACTCACTCTTCCCAGCAGCTCATTTGGATAATCAGATGAGAATCGACTGTTGAGCCCAAATCTAAAATTTAAAGGGCTGACTTTGTAAAATATAGCCAAGTGTTCTAGTGTGACACTCTTATGTGCAGCCACATTAATTTAGGGCTAAATTGAAATATTGGCTTGGGTCTGCTTGTCCATATCTGTAAGGTTATTTAATTTCCCATAACTTCCAGTTTTTTAGGTTTTATCATTTACTATAATAAAGTGATGAAGTAAAGAATGACAGCAATAGCCTATACCAATAACCTACCAGTACCACTCACTCATTAACAGGTATTCATCTCAACTTTAGCCCACAATATTGTCATTGTCAATGAGTGGCCAATATTACAAGAAATGGGAGATAAGCATTCCTCTAAACAAACATATCTAATATCTTTACTCATATGTCGGCTAAAAACCACAATGTCTGTAACTTTCTATAGCTAAACAATCTATTGACTATTAAAAAACATGCTTTTTTACAAAAATAGAAAGCTTTTTTACAAAATTAATAAACATCTTACAGTACTTTTAACAAGTCTTTTGATTTTTCAATATTAAAAGTGCAACCAATACTTTTACTTCATTAATTGACTAGTTATATACTTTTTTGTTTTTTTCAGATTGACATAGATATTTGATACTTTTTTCAAAAATGTACAATTTTGCCTATACTGAATAGGCCTGATAAACAATACTTGATATGCAAGGTCCAAAGCCAAGGGACCTAGAATTTTTTCTATAGCCACTAATCATACCATTCTAGGGACAAAAATCTATATGATTTATCAATTGCAACAATACTATGATATTCATTATAGGCCTAATTAAAAGAAGTGATCAATAAGAGTTTTATCAAGGTTTCTAAGAAGATTAGAATTTCCAATTTCACTGAAAAACCCTATGTATATCAATGTATAAATTGTTATTACAAAATACGAATAAAATGTTTTTATTAGAAAAGAACTAATGCAATATAATAATATTATAGTAAGCCACTATTTGTTAAGCATCACAGTTAGCAGTTTCCCTCACCCTTCTTGTCTTGCTGCTGGGCAGTAGCCTGTGTCCCCTTTTTCCACTGTTGCCTTTCTACTGTCCTCTTTTGCCCCCTTGTTTCTTGTGCTATCATTTGCAGTGCCTAGTCAGCTCACATTGACCTATCCTACAACTGCCCTATTTTCTTAGTCTAGAGTTCACTAATGCTTCACTAATAGTTCCCATTCCCCTATTATATGAACCCTTTTTATTCTTGTTAGTCCAAAGTACAGTGATTTTATCATTGTATGCTAGGCTTATATTTATAGGAGGAATCATATGAGCCAAGACCTTTACCTTCCTTTGAGGCAAACCTAAGAATCAACTGCTAAAAATAGCAATAGAGTCATGAATCTAACAAAATTGGGGTCTTGTACACTGCGGTTCAATAATTCCTACCTATACATGCAAGCCCCCTCATGCCTTGGTTTAGTCAAAAGCATTTATTTAGCTTTGTATCTCTTTTTTCTATTTATCTAAGTCTAAGTTCCTAACTTATTCAAAGCCCAAGTGTGACTAACTTTGAGTGCTACTGCTATCTTAAGTCAAGGCTCCTAAGCCTACTTGAAGCTAGCATAATCTTTTTATCCCTGCACTGAGCCTGGCAAGATCTGTTGATTGTAGTGCCATTGATCAATAACTGCCAGGTCTATAAATAGTGCTAGATTCTCTGGTCTTTATTATTTCATTCCTGAAAGATCTTCACCTCAATGATGTCATGGCTAAGACTGACAAAAGCTAATGACAGTAGCTACTCTATTATTAGAAGCTACCAAGAAAAAACCTTTGCTAAAAGGTTTGGTTCAAAGATTAAGGAACTTAGTAAGATAGTAGGTTCTTTATCACATTCAATTAATTAATATATTTTTTAATTCACACCCCTATCACCTCTTAACTGCTACATTTTTCTTCAAAATGTTCTATCTTTAGGTACAGAAACTGGAAGATACTTGTACCTATTTTCAAATAGCTCTATATACCACTTTCTATATGTCAAATACAACTTTCTAAGATTCAAGCATACTAAATATGCATGCTAGAAAACTGTGGTGTATAAGGTGCTTTCCTAACTATAGGTTGTAAGCAAATACTAAGCCTAAGTTTAAACTCTACTCCTACCATGCCATGCTATGCATTTAGTAATAATAAGACTATAAAGGTTTGATCTTCTATGAGCTGTTGCCACTTAACAAATTGATTATAACTAACCTATATTCCTAATAGTTGGATAGATTAGCCATTGCCATTGCATAAAAGCAACTGAATCATGGCCTAGTCTAATTTTTGCATAATAATAACTATCTATATCTATACACTGCAAAGCTGATTTGCAAAAAGTTATTAAACCTTGGCTAGGAACTAGTGCCTTATCCTTTTCTTTTCCCAACCTAGCACCTAATGACTATTATCTATTCTTGGCCTTGACCATGCCTTGATAAGCAAAACTTTTATTGCCTTAGAATAAAAACCTAAGAAATTCTATATAGAGTCTAATAATAATGTCTTTCTATCTTAAATAGATAGGTGATTGATTTGGATGACAACTATATTCCAAATCATAGAATATATACTTAAAAATTTGGGCATGGATTTGTCTTACATGTAATGACAGATCTAGACTAGAGTTTCATTTTGGGAGGGGGGCAGTCCAAGTTTAGGGTACCAACACAAGTTTAAAAGATGCCAATTTTTAAACTAGAAAGCACAAAAAATCAAGCTTAAGGGCATAAAAAGGCATTTAGAGACAAAAAAATCAAGTTTAGGAGTGCAAATTTAGGTTTTTGGGAGGCACAAATGTTTTTTCAAGCTATTTTAAATGGGTAGCTGCCTCCCACATCCCCCCTAAATCTGCCCCTGCTTACATGTAAAGAATAGATGTGCACAGTTAGCATGCATCACTCTTAAGAAAATAGTATGCATCTACATCTAACATGCACTTTATAAAATCACATGGAAGAGTTGAATGTTAAATGGAAAAGAGATGAAAAAATGTTTATTTTTTAGTCTAAAATTTAAGCATAAAACCAAATTATTTGCCAAAATGATGCTTAATGCAACCCAAAAAGGGCATTTATTATTACAATGTAAAAAAGGGCTGTTAATTGTTGTTTGATCTAGACTAAGGGATACCAATTAAATTGTTTCTTAAACTTAAGACAACATATGACAATGTTCAGACTAGGTCCCTAGCTCTAGGCCTAGGCCTAGCCATTATATAAATTAGACTAGGACTATAGATACAGACTAGGGCCTAGCAATGCTTGTCAACATTACTCACAGTGTGACGTTTCCATTTCCTCTAATAATGATCGGATCAGGCTGGGGAAAATTTGACAACATTGCTTGCCCTATGTCATCATCATCAGCATAATGGATGGCATCAAGATTTACATCATCAGGGCTGCTTGTCATCTTAGGCCTATTCTTTTGTGAAATAAAGCACAGGTTACACAAGTGAATAAGCTGCTAATTTACAATTTATTCAACAAATGAAACAATCAACCTAATGCATGGCTACGACAGTTATCAAGTATATTCATAGAAGTGTCGTAAGTTTAAAATTCGCAGTGTTTTTTACGCTTTTTTTATTTGCCATTGTTTTATTCACGGGTCCGAGTCGATCTCAATTAAGTGTAGTTTGTTGCAGTATAACAAATCTTAGCAGTTTTATAAGAATATTAAAATGACCTACGACTTTTGAAGATTATATTTGCTGGTTAAAGAAGTTTTTCATAAATAAAAAAATAAAGCGCTTATTAGCTTCAATATGTAAAATTAAAGTTATCGCGCTGTAAAATTATTAAGAACAAAGAAAGAACAAAAAAAGAACATTTGAAAGAACAAAGGTTCTGACTCATACTGGAAAAATTGACTTCAATTGCTTTCTCCAAGACTTTTTATGCTTCGATCCCCACCCAGATGTACATGTAGCGCCTAAATAGAGATTGGGTATCACTCAGATCTGCAGACGAAAACACCCCGTACAGAAATCCGACTGCTAGCCGACTTTCTCGACATCTATACAAATTGATGAAAAATGTGCTTTTACATTACATTTGATGATCGATCAATACCGACGCGATGTCATACGTCGGCTGTAGGTTGTGTGTAATTTAAAAGTACATATTTTTCATAGACGCGGTCGGGGAACGTCTACCAGCGCGGTACGAGATCGCAATTATGCATCCATCGACCTGCATTGTCCGTGGCAATGTATCGTGGTTTCGAACTTGTCTAGAATAAGGGATCAAGGCTGCTGGATCCACAAAAGATCCACAATAGACCAGCTCCGAATCGAGGAAGCTAAGGCAACTGCAATTTTGCATGTACAGATCAGACTAAAATTCAAGTGGAAGTGCAGGAAAATAATTTCGTTATACTGACATTGTACTGATAACTGCAGATATTTTAATGCGGTAAAAAACTTGATCCACTAAACAGCTGTCAGCTTAATGCAGCTGCACGCACAACGATGAGATAAAAATGTTCCTCTTAGTTGTATAGAACGGATATTTGAGCAGAAAACTTGTCAAAGAAAATGTGCTGACGTCGGTTAGTTGCTGTCACACTGACTCTTTTAGCATCTCGCTCGTATGACAGGCACTCATTTTGGCGCCGCAGGCAGACAGGCACTGATTTTGGCGCCGCAGGCAGACAGGCACTCATTTTGGCTCCGCAGGCAGGCACTCAATTCGGCGCCGCAGGCAGACAGGCACTCATTTTGGCGCCGCAGGCAGACAGGCACTCATTTTTGCACCGCAGGCAGACAGGCACTCATTTTGGCGCCGCAGGCAGACAGGCACTCATTTTGGCGCCGCAGGCAGACAGGCACTCATTTTGGCGCCCCAGGCAGAGAGGCACTCATTTTTGCGCCGCAGGCAGACAGGCACTCTTTTTGGCGCCGCAGGCAGACAGGCACTCATTTTGGCGCCGCAGGCACTCATTTTGGCGCCGCAGGCAGCTACTCATTTTGGCGCCGCACGCAGGCACTCATTTTGGCGCCGCAGGCAGACAGGCACTCATTTTGGCGCCGCAGACAGGCACTCATTTTGGCACCGCAGACAGGCACTCATTTTGGCACCGCAGACAGGCACTCATTTTGGAGCCGCAGACAGGCACTCATTTTGGAGCCGCAGACAGGCACTCATTTTGACGCCGCAGACAGGCACTCATTTTGGCGCCGCAGACAGGCACCCATTTTGGCGCCGCAGACAGGCACTCATTTTCTTGCAGTGCAAACAAAGCAAGAAATCACGACAGAAACTCAGTGCATTGGTATCCATTGTTAGCCACTGAAGTCAATGACTTGCCTTTAAGGGCAAGGCAAGGGTGCGTGAGCTCTGCGATAAACAAGGGCCAAAGTGGGCAGTAAACATGTTTACTGCACTTTGGTCTGCAGGAAAAGAAGACTTCTCATGTGACTAGATGGACAAAGAGTGAACTAAGAGCAGGCTGCAGACAAGCAGATTGAGACACCTAACAGGTTAATCTAATGGCTCACTTAAGTCTCTCAGTTTAAATAACGTCGCATGAACGTATAGTGTGGAGCTTCATTTTAAAACGAGCAGTCAAAAAGTGTCGGCGATGTCTAGGCGAGACCCAATAATTGCCGCCTGCACCCTACTGAAGATTCCGGGGCGTCAGTCGGGGTGCCTGAATATAATACGGGTTGCCTGTATAAACAGTAGGCAGAGCCCGTAGGTAGGGATAAAATGATGCGGGTCCCATCCGTGATATCAGCTCGGCGGGAAAGCCCGCCATTAAAACGCGTCGTGAAAATTTTCCGTCACATATAGAAGCGAAAGGCCTACTAGACTATAACGAATTGTTCCTAGCGGTCCTTGATAGTCCTTGCTTCTTTTATGCTTTACATGACGCTTCTTTTATGCTTCACATGACGCTTCTTTTATGCTTCACATGACGCTTCTTTTATGCTTCACATGACGCTTCTTTTATGCTTTACATGACGCTTCTTTTATGCTTTACATGACGCTTCTTTTATGCTTTACATGACGCTTCTTTTATGCTTTACATGACGCTTCTTTTATGCTTCACATGACGCTTCTTTTATGCTTCACATGACGCTTCTTTTATGCTTCACATGACGCTTCTTTTATGCTTCACATGACGCTTCTTTTATGCTTCACATGACGCTTCTTTTATGCTTCACATGACGCTTCTTTTATGCTTCACATGACGCTTCTTTTATGCTTCACATGACGCTTCTTTTATGCTTCACATGACGCTTCTTTTATGCTTCACATGACGCTTCTTTTATGCTTCACATGACGCTTCTTTTATGCTTTACATGACGCTTCTT
>NIVC01002864.1:10000-37500 GCA_002269645.1 Macrostomum lignano | reverse complement strand
CAGAATCCCTATATATTACAGAACCCCAACCATTACATAACAATGTATTTCACACACATTACACATTGAGCTGTCTTCAAATTCTGCAATCATCTCTTATGTTATTAGTTGAAATCAGCAACCAGCTTGCATGAAGTCAGCTCTGAGCGAATGTCGAAGTTAGTCTGCAATATGAGCACATCCCTCATAGCAGTTAGCCAATTTCATTCGAGCCTGAGATCCTTTAAAGCTTTAAAAAGTGGGTAGTGAGTGTCCAAGTATTAGACATTTAGTGGAGGGGTTGCAGCCTAGTGATCAGACTCATGTCTGAAAGGTCGGTGGTTCGATTCTCGACCCACTAGGAACAATTTTGTATACTTGAGCAAGACACTTAACTCTGCATTGCTTCAGTTCACCCAGCTGTAAAATGGGTGCCAGCATTAGCTGGGGTAATTCAGGGGGTGTGTGGCGACCCCCCAGTCCTTGGACTGAACAGCCGTACGCAGCCTTCAGATGCGCCGCGCAATAGCTGCGGCTGAGCTGTCGGTTGCACATCTGGCCATTAGGGCAGGTGTAATCAGTTATAATTGTTATTATTATTACGAAGTTGGTGAATTAAGCTAACATCAACATACTCGTAAGTAAAAAAGACAGATATTTTGCTGCAGATTCTGTAAACTTCTGTACTTGGCAAACGTACTTAGCTTTGAAATTATCAGTAATCAGTAATCAGTAAGATCGTGCTTTGCAGCTGAAATCCTGATATTACCCATCAATTCCAGACTGAGCTGAAGAGTGCAGCAGGCAGGGTGATTCGCAGAGACACGGCAGCTTCTGCTGCCAACGATCTGTCAGGTCAGGAGAGTGTACCATTGCGCCGCCTGCTGTCTAGAGATGGCTGCCGTCAGCTGGGCTCCGCGAGTGTCACTGCCATGATGACGGAGCACCGGGAGCCTAATGAATCGCCAAACGCCCTATCTGTGGAGTCTGAGCTGTTTGTCTGACTCGAGCACATGATCTCAAAAGCTATTTAGCGATTTTGTTTGAACCTTGAAAAGCCAAATCGACAATGATATTCGAACTGAGATTAAATAAATTGGAACGATAAACTTCACGCTTTGCAGTCTCCAGCTGCTGTGTGTGGTCTAAAATTGTAATTGTCTTGGATGTATCAAATCAGACCCCTCCCATACTAGTACATTTATGAAATGTATTTTCCAACATGAAAGCTTGAATAGGCAAACATGCACATTTTTTTACAAATTGAGAGAGGAAACGAAGGGCCTGTTGAAGTTGTTATTTATTGCATGCAGTCTGGAAAGCAGTTGGCGAATATTTGAATTTGTCTGCTTTGAGCTAAGATAAACTTACATGTATAGTTTGGTACTAAAATGACTATAATTGCTGTTTAACAAATGAGACTCATGTCTAACAGGTGACCCTCGTGTCTAACAGGTCCACTCGTGTCTAACAGGTGCCACTCGTGTCTAACAGGTGCCACTCGTGTCTAACAGGTGCCACTCGTGTCTAACAGGTGCCACTCGTGTCTAACAGGTGCCACTCGTGTATAACAGGTGCCACTCGTGTATAACAGGTGCCATTCGTGTCTAACAGGCGATGCAAATAATGTCTAACAGGTGACACTCGTGTCTAACAGGCAGCAACTCGTGTCTAACAGGTGACACTCGTGTCTAACAGGTGCCATTCGTGTCTAACAGGCGATGCAAATAATGTCTAACAGGTGACACTCGTGTCTAACAGGCAGCAACTCGTGTCTAACAGGTGACACTCGTGTCTAACAGACAACAACTTGTGTCTAACAGGTGACACTCGTGTCTAACAGTTGCTATTCATGTCTAACAGATGCCATTTGTGTCTAAAAGGTTCCATTTTTGTATAACAGGCTAAAACGTGTGTCTAACATGTGACAATCCTGTCTCACTGGTGACACTCGTGTCTAACAGGTGCTAATTATGTCTAACAGATGCCATTTGTGTCTAACAGGTTCCATTTTTGTATAACAGGCTAAAACGTGTGTCTAACATGTGACAATCCTGTCTCACTGGTGACACTCGTGTCTAACAGGTGACACTCCGCTATCCATACTGTAAAAAGTAAGCAAAAAGTAGTGCGTCCATTGATTTTCTAGCCGAAATATTTTAGTTTCTTTGCAAATCCTACGATGCAAAAGAAATTTGACACCTCAGCTGATGTGCCGCCATAGAAAATGTTATGAGATGTCAAAGCTACTGAATTCTATTAAACATCCTCCAAGCTAATTAGCAAAACCTAAAGAAAAAAACAAAAACATATCGATTTGATCGCATAGTCTGAAGTACCTTTTGTCAGATGCCTCGCTTTGATAGTCGTGATTACTCGGGTCAGAGTGTACGAGCCTGTCCACTGCAGAGGAAAAAAATAATCATTACTGGAAGAATATTTCGCTTGCTATTGAAACATTGCGTGACATCGCGTATTGTGAGAGCTGCTACCCTTGTATGAGGAAGATGCAAGGTTAGGCCTACTCGGAATGGCCTAAGTAATGTCCGTTCTAATGCATGTTCTCAGACTCGGTGTATCTGAAGGTTCTATCGAAGCCGAAGTTCTAAATATACTAGCTAATACAACAGCACCAACACAATCGTCACGTAAATCGGGTAGCGACACCCACCACAATCGCTGCTTTGGGCACGTGATTCGGTAGCGACACCCACCACAATAGCTGCTTTGGGCACGTGATTCGGTAGCGACACCCACCCGAATCGCTGCTTTGGTCACGTGATTCGGAAGCGACATCCAACCCAATCGCTGCTTTGGTCACGTGATTCGGAAGCGACATCCACCCCAATCGCTGCTTTGGTCACGTGATTCGGAAGCGACATCCACCCCAATCGCTGCTTTGGTCACGTGACTCGGTAACGACACCCACTCCAATCGCTTCTTTGGTCAACGTGATTCGGTAGCGACATCCACGCCAATCGCTGCTTTGGTCACGTGGTTCGGTAGTGACATCCGCCACAATCGCTGCTTTGGTCACGTGATTCGGTAGTGACATCCGCCACAATCGCTGCTTTGGTCACGTGATTTGAAAGCGACATCCACCCCAGTCGAACTCCTTCAGTTTTAAATGAACCCAAATCAAAGGACTAATTTGTGCTTTTTTCCCGTTTTCCTAATAAAAAGCTATAAGTATAGCATAAATCAAAACTTGAGCATTGCCATTCACCATCTATGCAGTCAGTTGGAAGTTAGCGGGCGCTACGTGGCCCGAAGAGCAAGCAGGAGAAGCACAGCTCAAAGAAAACAGGGAAGAAAAATCTGTCTGCAGACAGTCAAACGTGTGTGCCAGCATAAATAACGTTGCAAACTCGCCACAATTTTAGTTCGAGTACTTGTCAGACTTTAGTCTAATGTAGGTCCTACTTAGTCACGCCCACAGAGATTTCCAATCGCGGTGTGTAAAGCAGAGTTTTTAGATTAGTGACTTCTAAATAAATGTATATGAAAATAGCAACGCTGAATTGGTCCATTAGGCTCTTAGCTATCTACCTAACACTTTCTTGGGGCATTAGTCATGCAGTTTAAATCTAAATTTAAAAATTGAAACAGAAATCTTGCGTTAGTAACAGCGTGCGGGTTAATTGTTACGAAGTGCCTAGTTTCACTGCGGCGCTGTACAATTGCTTGCACTAGCTGCTGTACAATTTGCGGGGCAAGTTCGGCGGCGCGCGAGTACAAAATGCAGGGGCAGAGAGGACGGCCACTTTGTAAATCTCGCGCCACTACAAAATCCGGCCGCTCTATTTAAACTACTATATAGTATCCTTCTTCTCTCGCTGTTTTTCTAATAGAGACTCAGAGATAATTTCTCTATTTCGCGGTAAACGACAAAACAATGTCGATCAATCCCAGACAGAGGCGTCACAACTTGTTGATGAAGTTTTGCAAAGCAGATCGCAAACTGCTGAATCTGGAGATGCGAGTGGGTTTCTGCGCTCTGTATCTGGAGTTTTCCGGCCTGAAGAAAAGGCACAACAAAGTGATGAAACGAGTGATCGAACTGATGGAAGAGCTCATTCCCGACAAGAGACAGCCCAGGCACTACCGGTACAGGTACTCAGAAGAATTCAAGGTGAACATCGACAGCATAGTGCTCAACTTAGCCATTGGACTGAACAAATTTCCGAGAAACTCTTTCATGATTGCCATTGTCGCCCTGCGAGGCCAGTTGACGCCCGGGTTTTTGAACGAGCATCAGGGATTGGCGGCTAAGGTGAGTCAATCTGAGTCAGTCAGTCAGTCAAACTTTATAAAAGTCAATCTATCTGAAATTACAAGTCGTTTTCGTAAGCTTTCCCGGAGACGTCAATGACAGATTTGTACTTTTAAATTACACCAACGTTCAGCCGGTGTAATGTAAAAGTACATATCTGCCATCGACGTTTAGCGTTGTTCAGCATTTGTATCGTTGACCTATTCGTATCTGCAGTCATCTGTGTCGCTGTTTCCAAGAGTTTCTTACTTTAAATTGGAATTCAATTAATTTAATGATGCATCCAATTCATCCTGCTTTTGAAAATTCTAATAATAGAGATGACTTTAAATATGACGTCGAAATCTAAACTTTACTGAATCTAAGATACATGCTTATTTGTACAGTGGAACGGTGCATTTGGGGTCAGTCAGATTTGATAGTAACCGCATGGACAGATAGACCGAAGCGCACATTGCCAAGAAATGCTAATGCGTACACATGCGCACGCACTGTACAATGTCAAGAAACGTAAAACGTAGACGAATGTTAAAACAGCTGGCGAGCACAGAGGTCGATACGAGGTCAATTCTAATGGATTCAATATTTCAATTAACTTCTGAGCGCTCGCACAAAAGAAAGCCGACAGATTTGGCGTTCCGAGTAAAAGGATGTTCAGGTGAATTCATTATACCTTAAAAGGCTTCCTGAATCATGCAGAGGCACTATCGGAACACATGTAGCTTACTTGAAGAGTGAAGCGAGCTACTATGGATATAATTTGATTTTTCGCACTGCTAACCAATCTCGTCAATTCCAGACTTTCAACTCTCAACTTTAATTAAAGTGCAATCAGAGATGCAGTCTCAAAAAGTTATGGTCCCCTGCACAAAATAATTCCTACTGTAGTTGAAACTCAGCGACACAGAGTGGATCTACGCAACATTTCCACCGTTTCCGCAGGTAAACGAAGCGGCCGAGGACACGTTCCAGATGCTCCGTCAAGAATTCGGCAGGAGCTTCCACGGCGGCGACCCCATCCACAATGTCCCTCTACTGCAGCAGCTCGAAAAGTTCGACCGATTCCTGTCGAAGTTCGAGCTGGCCTGGATATGCGACGGCACAAACCCGGATATTGTGGAGGCCCTGCTAGACATTCAAGCACTAAGTGAACTTTTTCTCCGAGCAGCGAGCTGGGCAGTGGAACAAAACTGCATAAACCCAGAAGATTTTGCGACTTGCGAACCGGAAATCATGACGACACTTCCTAGGCTGGCTGTCCTGCTGTACATCAGCGAGTCGACGGTTGATCAAGGATCCGGCAAGGTTCGAAAAGTCTTCCGCGAGCACCGGGAAGGCCTGGACGAAGCCAGGAAACTTCTGCACCGGCTGGAGCCGCAAAAACGCAAAGAGGTGGCTCAGCGGCTCTGCCTTAGGACTGACGCAAGGGATCCGGAAATCAACCGCTTATTCAGAGCCATAGCCAGCGCAGCCGACCAGCTGCAGACCAACCACCCGATCGAGTGCACGTACCTCATGTCCTACGTGTGCTCAAAGTACAGCTCTGAGCCTCAAGCCGAGGGTGAGCAGGCTGCAGTGGCGGCCTCCTGCTTCAGCATCGAGCCGTCGGTGGTGTTGCCAGACTCCGCCTCTACTTCGTGCACTAGTGCGAACTGTGGAGTGGAATTCAGCCTGCTGCAGCACCGGCACCACTGCAGGTCCTGCGGTGGCACATTCTGCAGCCACTGCACCACGCATAAGATGCCACTACCGCTGCTGGGACACCACAGCCCCGTCCGGGTGTGCGAGCCGTGTCGCGACAAAGTGCTGGCCTCGATGCTGACTAAAGAGGCCCCCGAATGGGTCCCCGACTGTAGCTCGCCCCGTTGCTCGAACGGCGGCTGCAGGGTTGAGTTTACGCTGCTAAGACGACGGCACCACTGCAGAGCCTGCGGCGGTCTGTTCTGCCACAGCTGCTCCAGCTGGTCGGCCTCGCTGCCGCAGTTTGGCTACAACGAGGCCGTGAGGCTGTGCCAGTACTGCCACTCCGTCCACGGCAATCTGCACTGAGATTGCAGCTCTTTTCAATTCAGCCTAAAATGGTGCCTCAGCCTAAAATGGTGCCTAACTATTTGGCCAGCTGAGATACGTCAAGCTGAACTCGTATTGCTATATGCAGAATCAAAATAAAACAATAAAGATGTACTTGTAATGTGTGTAAACAAAACGTTGGATTAAAGTTGCATAGCCAAGGGCAGGTTTGGTGCCTCTCACTGGAGTTTTTGATACTCCTTTGAGGTAGCTTTGAACCCGTTAGAGGTAGCTTTGAACCTCTAAAGTAGCTTTGAACTCCTTTGAAGTACATGTAGCTTTGAACCCCTTTAAAGTAGCTTCGAACCCATTTGGGGTAGCTTTGGATCCCTTTGAAGTAGCTTTGAACCGCTTTGAACCCCTTTGAGGTAGCTCTGAACCCCTTTGATGTAGCTTTGAACCCGTTTGAGGTAGCTTTGAACCCATTTGAGGTAGCTTTGAACCCCTTTGAGGTAGCTTTTAACCCCTTTAAGGTAGCTTTGAACCCCTTTGAGGAAGCTCTGAACCCCTTTGATTTAGCTTTAAACCTCTTTAAAAATTTTGAAGTAGCTTTGAACCCCTTTAAAGCAAGCCATGAACACGTGTGAACTTTTTAAAAGGAGTTTTGGCACCTCCAAAAATGAGCTGGCAACCCAAAACATGACAAGCAGTCACTCCAAGAAAGATCCAGACTACGTTACTAATAAGCTGCTCCTGGTTATTAAAGTAAAGTAGAGTAAAAGTATTATCTAGCGGATCTATTCGCATCGTTTTATGAACAAATTAATTACGCTTTTTATTTGTGAACAGATCAACAACAAAGACACAATAAACCACAGTTAAGCTATGAGTGTAAATGCACTAATAAAGCATCACAAATGATGATTTCCCTTTAAGGCTATTTTTCTTTCAATGATATGCTCGAATTGCGTGTTGACAACCCATTTGCCTAGAATTAAAGACAGAAATCATGACAGCCATAATTTAACATGCAAATGCGAATTAATAGCGTCGATAGACTCATCGACTCATCTTCGCAAATTAAAGAGATGCACGAACTGCGTTTATGACAGGGCTGCAAGATAGACAGAACTACAGCTGCAGTCTACTTGATTTATAAGCAGGTGCAAAGCATCCATGTAGAGCATTTGGGATGATTATATCTTTGAAATTCATAGATGCCTAAGAAAACTAGTTCGCATTAGAACAGTAGTTTTAAAGTCATGTAGAGGTAGAAGGGGAAGTTTGAACTTGCATGAAGCTTTCAGAAATTTACTCAGCAACATTTTAAAAAAGTCGCCAGCCTTCATCCAAGTGACCAGTGTCTTTTGACCATGCAGTGTCTATCAGCTGGTCAATCATTTTAATTTAGCTTTATGCAGCACATTTGGGCCTGCGCGAAGGGGGCCGTAGCCCAGCGGTCTAGCGCAGGCTCTGGTGTGCCAGCGACCCAGGCTCGATTCCAAGTGCAGTCACATTAATTTGGGCCTGAATTGGAATCTCGGCTTGGCTCTGCTCGTGCAATTAACGGCCTTGAGAGCCAACCCCCCCCCCCAAGGCGCAGTAAAGTGTACATGCCTAACGATAATATAAAGTTAATAATAGGGCCGCTGTACACTCCTGTGTGAGTGTGTGCCTGCGTACGTATCCGCGCGCTTGTATGCCTGCTCAGGGGAGTCGGCGGAATGGGCAGTAATGCCTCTCGCCGGCTGTGTGCCTATGTCGCTTAAAGTGCGCCAGGGTGCACACAACCCCCCTGCCTCTAATAAAAAAAATGGGCCTGCGCGCATTGAATTTAATCCAAGGTACGTTTGCCAATGTAATGAAGCTTTTGTCTATGGTACCAAGGCTCTTGCCTTCTCGCAACCGCCTTCGTGGGTTGTTGCGTACCGCTGGAATGTCAGCGTCTCTATCAACAATTTTCAGTCGCTTTTCCAGAGCTCTGCTGATAGTCCAAATCTGATAACCTACTGGAACAGTTCCTTCAACTTCTGCTGCATTTTCTGCAACGTCAACAAAGGATTCGTCGCAAGTTGGACCTGAGGCTCTCGAGCACCTTGCCTTGGCGATTGCCACCCCTTCGCAGGAAATCTCTGCCGGCAGTGATTTTAACGCGCTGATGGATGCTGTAAACCATATTTTCTTTTACATTCAGCAACCTTGCAATGTCCTTTGGGTGTTCACCTCTGTCCAGTGCTTCGATCACAAGCCAAACGGCATTCGTTCGACTGCCTAGCATATGGTCCACAATTCTGGGGCTGATCTTGCTCCTCCGCAGCAGTTGCAAATGAAGCTATGGACCAAATTGGTGCTTGTTGGATCAAATGAAATGCCGCTGTGCCAGCCTTGCTACCATAGACAAAAGCTCCGTTACTTTCGCAAACGTATCTTAGATTAAAATTAAATTAAATGCGGATGAGAGCATGAGGAGAGCTTTTCAGGTCAGGTGATATAAAGGTCAATAGCGCACACAGGAGGAAGGGGTGTGTCCGGTTGGGTTGGGAACTGATCCAGTTTTCAGTTCAAGGCCGAACAGTAAGAAATACTGTAAGACTATAGATTTCAAGCTGTGCTCAGGTCAATAGCAAGATGAGAAGGATCCGAGCAAACTGCAAGAAACTGGTTAATTTCCCAATTATTCAATTGGTCTAATTTCTGCAGAGCTTCTAAAGCCGCAGAGCAGCCTCGCTAAATCGATATTGAAGGAGCTTCTGAGAGCTGCCTAATCCACCTGGGTCCCGCTGCTCAAGAGGCCAGAGTATTAAATAGAAAAGTACAAATGGTTTCATTAGTAGCTTCCATTAGTTTTCAAATTTGTACGTCTGTAACAGGAAAACATGCCTACATGTGCTTTTATTTTTTATCGATTTTAAAAGTTCAGAGTTTCGTGACTAACAGATGAACAATCAGAATAGAACTCCTACATGTTCGTGTCTAAACAGGTGAATTACCTAAATAGAACTACTAAATGATCGTGTCTAACAGGTGAATAACCTAAATAGAACTACTAAATGATCGTGTCTAACAGGTGAATTACCTAAATAGAACTCCTACATGTTCGTGTCTAAACAGGTGAATAACCTAAATAGAACTACTAAATGATCGTGTCTAACAGGTGAATAACCTAAATAGAACTACTAAATGATCGTGTCTAACAGGTGAATTACCTAAATAGAACTACTAAATGATCGTGTCTAACAGGTGAATAACCTAAATAGAACTCCTAAATGTTCGTGTCTAAACAGGTGAATAACCAAAATAGAACTCCTAAATGATCGTGACTAACAGGTGAATAACCAAAATAGAACTCCTAAATGATCGTGTCTAACAGGTGAATAACCTAAATAGAACTACTAAATGATCGTGTCTAACAGGTGAATAACCTAAATAGAACTACTAAATGATCGTGTCTAACAGGTGAATAACCTAAATAGAACTACTAAATGATCGTGTCTAACAGGTGAATAACCTAAATAGAACTACTAAATGTTCGTGTCTAAACAGGTGAATAACCTAAATAGAACTCCTAAATGATCGTGACTAACAGGTGAATAACCAAAATAGAACTCCTAAATGATCGTGTCTAACAGGTGAATAACCTAAATAGAACTACTAAATGATCGTGTCTAACAGGTGAATAACCTAAATAGAACTACTAAATGATCGTGTCTAACAGGTGAATAACCTAAATAGAACTACTAAATGATCGTGTCTAACAGGTGAATAACCTAAATAGAACTACTAAATGTTCGTGTCTAAACAGGTGAATAACCTAAATAGAACTACTAAATGTTCGTGTCTAACAGGTGAATTACCTAAATAGAACTACTAAATGATCGTGTCTAACAGGGTGAATTACCTAAATAGAACTACTAAATGATCGTGTCTAACAGGTGAATAACCTAAATAGAACTCCTAAATGATCGTGTCTAACAGGTGAATAACCTAAATAGAACTACTAAATGATCGTGTCTAACAGGTGAATAACCTAAATAGAACTACTAAATGATCGTGTCTAACAGGTGAATAACCTAAATAGAACTACTAAATGATCGTGTCTAACAGGTGAATAACCTAAATAGAACTCCTAAATGTTCGTGTCTAACAGGTAAATTACCTAAATAGAACTACTAAATGATCGTGTCTAACAGGTAAATTACCTAAATAGAACTCCTAAATGATCGTGTCTAACAGGTAAATTACCTAAATAGAACTCCTAAATGATCGTGTCTAACAGGTAAATTACCTAAATAGAACTCCTAAATGATCGTGTCTAACAGGTGAATTACCTAAATAGAACTCCTAAATGATCGTGTCTAACAGGTGAATTACCTAAATAGAACTCCTAAATGATCGTGTCTAACAGGTGAATAACCTAAATAGAACTACTAAATGATCGTGTCTAACAGGTGAATTACCTAAATAGAACTCCTAAATGATCGTGTCTAACAGGTAAATTACCTAAATAGAACTCCTAAATGTTCGTGTCTAACAGGTAAATTACCTAAATAGAACTCCTAAATGATCGTGTCTAACAGGTGAATTACCTAAATAGAACTCCTAAATGATCGTGTCTAACAGGTGAATAACCTAAATAGAACTACTAAATGATCGTGTCTAACAGGTGAATAACCTAAATAGAACTCCTAAATGTTTGTGTCTAACAGGTAAATTACCTAAATAGAACTACTAAATGATCGTGTCTAACAGGTAAATTACCTAAATAGAACTCCTAAATGATCGTGTCTAACAGGTAAATTACCTAAATAGAACTCCTAAATGATCGTGTCTAACAGGTAAATTACCTAAATAGAACTACTAAATGATCGTGTCTAACAGGTAAATTACCTAAATAGAACTCCTAAATGATCGTGTCTAACAGGTGAATAACCTAAATAGAACTACTAAATGATCGTGTCTAACAGGTGAATAACCTAAATAGAACTACTAAATGATCGTGTCTAAGAGGTGAATAACCTAAATAGAACTACTAAATGATCCTCTCTAACATATCTTAACTCCGACGAGTCATCGGCCATGCAGAACAAAAAAAGTGGCTTGAACGAAAAAAATTGCTTTTTCGTTATTAAACTCAGAGCATAGATTAAATTCATATGACCAGTGTGGAGGTTACCATACTATATGAAATATTGTCACTTTCTAATCTCATTATCTATAATAGGACAGCTGCATAATTAAAAAGAGAAAAAGCCCAGACTAGAGACGAAATCGATAAAACTTTTAAAATAGCTTCATAGCTTCATTAATAAATTGCCATACTGCCTTTACTTGTACAATTCAAAGCAAAACTTACATAATTTAAGTAAATAAAAATTAAATTAGCCAACCACTAATGACAACAGCCAAGCAGACGGACAAGGTTAAGGCGGCACCCGATACAGATAAACAAAAAGAAGAAAACTTACAGACAATAATTACGAGCATTTGAAATTGGTCGGCTAAAATAACAATTAAAACTACAACAATACAATAAGCTATATTAAGAAGTATTCAGTAAATAATATTGTCCATCACATTAGTTATAATTCAATTAAAATACTATAAATTTATTTTGTTGAAACAAAGTTGACCGCACATAAAATGTAAACAAAATCTAAACTTGAATACAGGCAACTTATATAGAAATGATTATTGGATTTGGCAATAGCTTATCGAATCCTTTGATTCATTTAATCTGCATCTGCATCTTATAGGATCTGGGAGGCTGGCTCAGCAACTGAGGATCTGGGAGGCTGGCTCAGCAACTGAGGATCTGGGAGGCTGGCGGCCCAGCTACTGGGGATCTGGGAGGCTGGCCCAGCTACTGGGGATCTGGGAGGCTGGCTCAGCAACTGAGGATCTGGGAGGCTGGCGGCCCAGCTACTGGGGATCTGGGAGGCTGGCCCAGCTACTGGGGATCTGGGAGGCTGGCCCAGCTACTGGGGATCTGGGAGGCTGGCCCAGCTACTGGGGATCTGGGAGGCTGGCCCAGCTACTGGGGATCTGGGAGGCTGGCCCAGCTCTGAGGATCTGGGAGGCTGGCCCAGCTACTGGGGATCTGGGAGGCTGGCCCAGCTACTGGGGATCTGGGAGGCTGGTGGCTCGGCAACTAAGGATCTGGGAGGCTGGTGGCCCAGCAACTGGGAATCTGGGAGACTGGCCCCCAGCAACTGAGGATCTGGGAGGCTAGCCCAGCAACTGGAGGATCTGGGAGGCTGACCCAGCACCTGAGGATCTGGGAGGCTGGCCCAGCACCTGAGGATCTGGGAGGCTGGCCCAGCAACTGAGGATCTGGGAGGCTAGCCCAGCTACTGGGGATCTGGGAGGCTGGTGGCTCGGCAACTAAGGATCTGGGAGGCTGGTGGCCCAGCAACTGGGAACCTGGGAGACTGGCCCCCAGCAACTGAGGATCTGGGAGGCTAGCCCAGCAACTGGAGGATCTGGGAGGCTGACCCAGCACCTGAGGATCTGGGAGGCTGGCCCAGCACCTGAGGATCTGGGAGGCTGGGGAGGCCCAGCAACTATAGGATCTGTGTAGTTAACAAGGCATCACAGAGAACGCAGCAGCGAGGTGCTCAAGACAAAGGTGACGCATATCTGATGCCAGCATCCGTCACCACAGGCAGGTGGCTGGATCCCCTACCGGCCATGGCGCGGCACAGGCGGTCCCAGGCGGCATTCACCAGGTAGCAGAGCAGAGCTGAGCAGGCGAACACTCCCCCAGTGATGGCCGCCAGGTTAGTGAGGAAGCTGCTAAGCGGCAGGCCGGCGTCCTTGACAACCACCTGCAGCGGGCTGACTTCGTATTTGAAAAACAGGCCGGGCAATCCGTGGCTGCCCCTGCCGTGGTCGATGACTCTGTCCAGCTCCTGCACCGCGTACTGGAAGCTGCGAACTGTGGCGCCAGCCGCTGCGGACAGGCCGCGGCGGTGCAGCTCGGTGGGGACCACCTGCGGGTGGTTGGGAACGGCTGCTGCATCAGAAGTGGTGTACTTTGGCCTAGCAGAGAGGCTGTCCAAGTGCTTGTCTCTGTGATTGTCGCAGTGTCCGTCTGTTTGTCTGTCTGCCTGTCTGCATGTCTGTCTGTCTGTCTGTCTGTCTGTCTGTCTGTCTTAGTGTCTCTCTGTCTGGCTGTCTGTCTGTCTGTCTGTCTGTCTGGCTGTCTATCTGTCTGTCTGTCTGTCTGTCTGTCTGTCTGTCTGTCTGGCTGTCTATCTGTCTGTCTGTCTGTCTTAGTGTCTCTCTGTCTGGCTGTCTGTCTGTCTGTCTGTCTGTCTGTCTGTCTGTCTGCCTGCCTGCACGTCTGTCTGCCTGCCTGTCTGTCTATCTATCTGAGTGTCCAGGCCCATGAACTAAAAGTCTCCATCTTAAATTCCACCCAAGTGCTGATCTTAACTGATAATATTAAGCGCCGACACGGGACCATAAAAAGCCAAACCCATAGTTAGCATAATAACCGGATTCCCCCAAATCGGCTCACCTGCACAAAGTACTGATAATTAGTGCTGGCATGCTGGGTGACTTTCTCTTCGTAATCCAATGGATTAATGCGACCGGGCACATCCTCGCCGAAGCTCAGATGGTAGATTCGATGGGAGAAGTTCAACGCCGTGGCGTGACTGGCCTGTTAGAAACAGGGGGAGGGGGGATGACCCTCACTTCATGGAAATTGAACTTGCAGCGTCAGAAGCCTTGAAATAATTTTCGAATTGCTTGGTTTGCCCGTGGCAATGTAATTTCCTTTTAAAAGCCAAACTAGTCTAGACTAGTACGAGCTATCTTAATCATGATTGTATTAGAATGTGCTTTGCTAATTAAACTGAATTTCTCTTCAGGGATTTCGCAGCTTCCTAGATCTCCCAGAGAGGAAATGAAATTTAATTTGACAATCAATCAGCAAATGTAAAAAGAAGTTTAATCAAGTCTTTTTTCTACAGTGACTCACTACTACAAAGAAGGCTATTGAGTTTGACACCTAAATAGGAATCTTCTGCCCAGCTTGATCTATCAGAAATAATCAATATTGATACTCGTGAAAACCACAGAATCGCATGGCATGACAAAGATCTAAGATATTTATTTTAAACCTCAAATCATGCATCAGAACCCCATGGCGACTGGGGATATTGATCTCAGATATGCATCCATTTTACGATCCCAACCCCATAGCAACTGGGGATATTGATCCCAGATATGCATCGATTTCAAGATCACAACCCCATAGAAACTGGGGATATTGATCCCAGATATGCATCGATTTCAAGATCACAACCCCATAGCAACAATGAGCTGTTAATCCCCAGCTAAGCCGCAAAACAACTAGAAGTACAAATTTTGTGTACTTATGAGTATCGCTTGAAAACGCGACAGTATTGGCCCAGCAGGCTAAATAGAACACTCATCCATCGTCCAATACCTGGAAGTGGGCATGCGTGCCGCCAAAATTGACGGGCTTGCCGCCAGTCAGGTGCAAATTTCCTGCCACCTTGTTCACCCGGAAGCGGCCACGAAGCCGACAGGCCGAGACGGCCTTCCGCTCGTTGGGACTCTGGAAGTGCTCGGAGCCGAGTACGTTCAGCCAGCCTTTGTCGGCGAATAAGTCGCTCTGCAGCGCGTGATGATGCTGCCTGATGGCCTCCTGGGGGTTATTGACGGTTGGAGTGGGAGATTCGTAACTGCTACTACTTGTATAAGTAGTCTCAATAGCAAGAGCTAAGGAATCTAGCTAACTTCCTGGGTTCAATATTCCTTTTATCTGTGGGATCAATATCCTTTAACCTAAGGGATCAATATCCCTTTAATCTAAGGGATCAGTATCCCTGTAATCTATGGGATTAATATCCCTGTAATCTATGGGATCAATATCCCTGTAATCTATGGAATCAATATCCATTCAATCTATGGGATCAATATCCATTTAATCTATGTTATCAATATCTATCTAATCTATGGGATCAATATCCCTTTAATCTATGGGATCAGTATCCCTTTAATCTATGGGACCTATATGCCTTGAATCTATGGGATCAATATCCATTTAATCTATGGGATCAATATCCCTTTAATCTATAGGATCAATATCCAGTTAAACTATGGGATCAATATCCATTTAAGCTATGTGATCAATGTTCTTTTAATCTATGGGATCAATATTGATAACTGCCTGGAATCAATATCCCTAAGTTACTGGATGTGGATAGCACCTGAATGTAAATTCACCCACCTACCTGCATATGCTGCCGAATAGAGAATCGATTCCTTGATGACTCATCCAACTCAAAATCGGTAGGAATCTCTTCCAACTCAGAGGTACCATGCGTCTCAGTGCCAGTAATATCCAGCACATCCATGCCTATAGAGACGCACGGCGAGGCAACCACCAAGTCAACATTGATGAGCATCTCTGCACTATGGTCAGGATCCACTCCGTAAGCAAACTGCACTCTCCGCTCCATGTAATTATTAACTTCAACGCAAACTAGAAGAAACATGAGCAGGAATGTAACCAGGGTGATGCCAGCACCCGAGGCGGTGCCAGAACTTCGACAATCCTCAGGAAGTTTAGTGAACACATCTAACTTGCGAACTGCTTTGACCATTTCCTCTGATACTGGCGATTTCGCAGCTGATTCGGGTGCACTTGGCACATTTCGGTGTCTGAGTTCGGTGTCAGACTGAGCTGACTGACTGTTTATGCTAATGTTGCTCATTACTACTTTATTAGTTGGTAGCAGTAGTAAGTATAGCTGTTTTTTGCATGCAATGAAATTTCAATTATTTGTATTATTTTCTGTAGCCAGGTTTGACTATGAAGTATGAAGGAGTCGTGTGTGGCGACCCCCAGTCCTTGGACTAAACTGCCATATGCAGCCTTCAGATGCGCCATGCAATTGCTGCAGTTGAGCTATCAGTTTGCATATCTATATATTATGGCAGGTGTATTTAATTATGATTGTATGCCTAAAATGTAGACATTCAAAACAAAGGCATTAGAGCTATATGCCTTCAGCCATAAATTTGGCCTTAAAAAATCCAGCATACTGTATACTATATCCAATATGCGTTACATATTGGTGTAGACTTGGAATAGGAAGTCTATATGGCCATAGTCTGGTGGTCTAGCATGGCACTCTTATGTGCCAACAATCATAGGTTCTATTTCAAGTGCAGACATTAATTCATTGTCATTTAATTAATAAACTGTTCTATTTCAGAAGTAGATTTAAAATTATCCCTAACCTTTTATTTATGTCTAACAATAACTTCTAGGTGAGATGCTATAATTATTAGTCAAAGCCTCTACACAAGTTTTATACTTTCTATAGCTTTATCATTGGCACCCATAGATGCATGCTATCTAGTATTTCTACTACATAAAAATGTCTTTAGTCTAAAATTACTATTGGTTTTAACTCATTCATGAAACTCTTACTAATATATATCATATGCCTAGACCTATTGTCATTGAATTAAGGTAGTGCCAATCATACCCCATTGTTTTTCTTAAAATTACGTCATACAAAAGCTTAAATAAATGTAAATTACTCATATTTTTTCAATCATTTGTATTGCTAATAACTAAGCCAATGTTCTATATGAATCACTGCATTTTAAGCCTAAGCCAATTTTAATTAGCCTTTTCAATCAACTTTTGTTTGAATTGGACCACAAATAGGGCTATCAATATTTTTTATATGAACCAAAACAAAGGTGATAAGTAAATAAAGTATGGATTGTCATTCATACTAAATTGTACTAAATAAAGTACGATTGTCATTCAATAATAAAAACTTTATAGCATGTATCTCCCTCTAGTTATGGAGACAAAAAGTTATACTTCACAAATTGGTTCTGGTTCTGGAACCAGAGCAAGCAATATAAAAAGGCCCTAAGAAATCACCTAAAAAATTACCTGAAAGATTTGCAAAATTTTGGTGAAACATACGTGAAAAACACTGTATCTCATATGTAAATTTTATGTACCTTGTAGGTTGGGTAGGTAAATCCCTAAAAAGTTTTTTGTACACTTTACGTAAATTTTTGTTTATTTGTCAGGCAGGTTAGCCTCTTACCATAGTGTAGATCATGTAGTGCACGCGAGAATTTTCCCGCGTGCATTTTCAAAAGTGGCATGCACTGGCGTGCGATTCGGTAAGTGGCGTGCATTTGGCATGCATAATGCACACCAATAAATACACTGGCGTGCCTGGCATGCGCCGCGTGCCGCGTGCCTGGCACCTGATGTGGCAAAGCTGCCAATGCAATGGTAAGCAGACATAAAATATGTATTATTGTATTTAACTTTTGAAAAAAAACTATTGTAAATAAACAGTGTATAAGACTGTTAAATAAATTAATGTATGAGAAATACACATTTTTAAAGATATATCATTTCTTTTGTACATCGTTTGTTGCTTTGTTTTACACAATGCAATTTAAAATACATTTTTTGTCTTCAATTTGAATTTTAATTTATCGGCGTGCATCGGCGTGCATACGCTTGTCGTCGGCGTGCTTTTGGGAATTAGCTTTGGGTCGTTTCTCGCATGCACTTAGCATGATCCACACTATGGGCCTCTTAAATACTATACACTAAAAAGTTTTACTTACTTTTTAACTAGATTAGGCTTAGGCCTAGAAATGTTATATTTCTTAGGTTTAAATATACAACTTATTTACAAATTGTTATTATCTTATTAAATTTTAAATTGTTCCTTATTTAATGAGAACTTATATATGAATTGAATATGATATTAAAAAGGGATTTTTTTGGATCAACAACAAAAGCAGTCTTGCCCTGCATGCAATTCATAGGCTAACTTTTATAACAACATTGTATAATTTATATTATAGTTTTAGTTGTAGATTGTAAAGTGCAATAGCCTGTCCTTGCCCTGAGTTTTATTGATTTTCCTAATTGCAATATACCTATCTAAAAAATTCAGGATTCGGCTAACATTACAGAAGTTTAAAAATTTTATTAAATAACATTATATTGTCAAACACTTTAAAGTTATAAAAAATGTAAACTACTTGTCACTTGCAAGTGACTTAATTGGGTCCCGAGTCAATTCAGCAAAAAGAGGGTGATTCAGTGATTGTAATCGAGAGGTTTTGGATGTTTTGACTTAGGAGGACCGCTTGAAAGTTTATACAAGATTATACTTGAAAGTTTATTTAGATTATACAAATAAATATGAATTAAATTAAGGCGCATTGCACCCACCAAGCAAAGACGCATTCATTCATCCGTCTGTCATCACAACGAATATTCTTTTTGAATTGTTTGACTTAATTCAAGAAGTTTATTTGACATTTGCCGCGTTCAAATCGGTGCTGGATTTCCGGCGCTTCAAATCAATTTTAAACAAACTAGGGGAACTTAGAGAGCTCCGGCTGCTGAGTTCCTTAGGCTCAGGGTTAGTCGTGGTTTTGGCTGAGCATTTAAGATAATGCCGTCTTTTTAGAATGCATTGCAGGTTAGCCGCTACGGAGAGCTAAATGAAATGCAATAAATATTTACTGATTATAGTACTAGTAGTATAGTATGGCGCTGCCACCACCGCGGTAATACGCAGAGAAGAGCTTGAATTAACCCGAGAACTCCTCTTAGTTCAGATCGCAAAGGATCGATTTATGCTTCCGTCTAAATAACAGCTTCATGATAAGTACAATTCAATTCGATACAGTAAATAATTTCGCGCTTCCGGAGATCGTAAAGTTCGAAATTAATTTATTATAACGATAAAGGCTTAATTAAAACGAAATTGATTCGCACTGGGTTGGCTTCGTCGGGAAAGCAGCTGCAGTCGGGGTTAAACGGACTGGTTCGAGAGAGTTGGCGTGCGAGGGGAGAGACAAAGAATTAAGGCACCACTATTGTGTGCTAACAAGGACATCAATATTCTGCAGTATTTTTTGTTTTAGGTAGTGTATGCTGTTCTGCGCATTATATTATTTTTTTACACTCTTGAAGTTGGAGAAGGGAGAGGGAGTAGAGGGTAGATGGGATAGAAAAGAGATTTCTTGACTGTTTCATCAATTTTTATTTACATGTCCATGGTTTACGTGTACCAGCACTTCTGCTGCGCGTAATGAAGAAATTGACAAAAAAGTTTTTTCCTTTTCTTTTGCTGCATGGTCTGCACGTCTTAGGAGATTGCTGACCCTATTGTAGTGATCCGCTAGTTGATGTTAGGCGTCCCACTTTGTCAGCAGTCTCCCTCGCCCTCGCCCTGGGTTGCTGTCTGCCGCTGGTCAGCTTCCCGCCCCCTTTGGCCCGTCTGTTGCTGCCCTTGGCCTGTTCTGCCCTTCTGCGTCTCTGTTCTCAGCCCTCAGCTTCTCCGCTGTGGGCTGTCTCTGTTTCGTTCCCGTCCCGTTTTCCTCTGCGTTCTTCGAGTCCTAGATTTTGAGTCCTCGATATATTTAGATATTAAGTCCTCGTTGGCCCTGTTTACCGGGAGAATCACGTGATTTCGGAACCCTACCTTCTCTAAGGAGAGTAGTGACTCATGTTGCTAAAAATAGCAACTGAGTCACGGCCGCGTGTACTCTGGCCGCAGACCTCAAGTGACGTCAGTTCTAAAAATAGAACGAGTCACGAGGTCTTGCGCGCACTGAGACCCTGCCCCGAGACCTCAAGTGACGTCAGTTCTAAAAATAGAACAAGTCACGAGGTCTTGCGCGCACTGAGACCCTGCCCCGAGACCTCAAGTGACGTCAGTTCTAAAAATAGAACAAGTCACGAGGTCTTGTGCGTGAGTGTTTCCCGGCTATAAATAGGACCCCTCTCCCCTTGTTTCCTCAAGGAGGCTTCTTATCTGCGGAGAATTCACTAAGATCCCGTGTGCGTCAGTGTCTAACTAAGTGCCCTTTGCGTACTGAATCCGTTTGTACTGGTCTGACTGAGACCCCACTAAAGCCCAAGCCTAAGGGAGGCTAACACTGCCTTCCCAGCCACCCCTGAGCCCGGCGGGGATCTGCTGATCAGGACGCCTTGTTCATTAATCTGCAAATCTACACGCTGTGCTGAGTTCGTTGACTTGTTTATTTCGTTCCGACAGGAAGCTCACCTCATCGAAGGCCGAGACCTGAAGGAACTGGTGGCAGCACTACCTACGCTACTGAGAGTTGAGAGAACTTCCCACTGAAGAGGCTCGAGTCTTAAGTAAGGTAATCTTAAGCGCCTAAACCGGGAAGAAACACCATTCTACTTCACTGGTGGCAGCCGGTGGGATTCAAAGACCTACCAGGCCACCCCGAGAAAACCATAAGCACTTCACTATAGGCCTATACAAATCACAGAGCTTCTTTCAAATTTCAAAACGTGGGGCTGGAATTGAACGGTTCGTCCTTGCATTCGGTATACGAGCGTACAAACGCAAGTCAAAACTGCATGTACCAGCGTACATGTACTGTTCGTCATTAAAATAAACATTCGAAAGATCTGAAAACATGTTTGTTTATAGCTACCTATAAAGCAGCTAAGAAATGAACAAATAATTTCCCTGGGAAATTCAATTGTTTTATTAAGATATTTTTTAGAACTAAATTGCGTGGCGATATTCAATTGGAAAACAACGATGATGACGCAGATTGAAAAGACTCAAAATCTACGATTATAAAAAGTCATGCCGCACCAATTATTAAAAAATTGTAGTAGGTATGCTCGTATAATGACTAAAAAGTAACATCTTTTGAACTATTGAAGCTCTGGCAAGAAGTTTTATAGTAACACTATAATTACAGTAGAGTATGGATCTAAAGTAGCACAAATTAATGGAATTGCATGTTCAGCACATAAGCATGAGATAACATTTTAAGTCTCAATTTAAAGAGATTAAAGCTAGTTTGGGAGGGATGCGACACTGACATCCGCAAAATCCCCCCAACGATACTGACATCCTCAAAATCTCTCCCTGCAATACTGAAATTCTCAAAATCTCACCCTGTGATACTGATATTCTCAAAATCTCACCCTGCGATACTGACATCCTCAAAATCTCACCCTGCGATACTGACATCAACAAAATCTCACCCTGTGATACTGACATCCTCAAAATCTCACCCAGCGATGCTGACATATTCAAAACCTCACCCTGCGATACTGATATTTTCAAAATCTCACCCTGCGATTACGACATCCTCTAAATATCACCCTGCGATACTGACATCATCAAAATCTCACCCTGCGATTACGACATCCTCAAAATCTCACCCTGCGATACTGACATCATCAAAATCTCACCCAGCGATACTGACATCCTCAAAATCTCACCCTGTGATACTGACATCAACAAAATCTCTCCCTGCGATACTGACATCAACAAAATCTCACCCTGTGATACTGACATCCTCAAAATCTCACCCTGCGATACTGACATCCTCAAAATCTCACTATATGATACTGACATCCTCAAAATCTCACCCTGCGATACTGACATCCTCAAAATCTCACCCTGCGATACTGACATCCTCAAAATCTCACCCTGCGATACTGACATCCTCAAAATCTCACCCTGCGATACTGACATCAACAAAATCTCACCCTGTGATACTGACATCCTCAAAATCTCACCCTGCGATGCTGACATCCTCAAAATCTCACTATATGATACTGACATCCTCAAAATCTCACCCTGCGATACTGACATCCTCAAAATCTCACCCTGCGATACTGACATCCTTAAAATCTCGGCAGATACCCGGCAGATAATGACATCCTCAAAATCTTACCCTACGATACTGAGCCTCTTAAATTTTCATCGACGCTCTGAAAACCGACATTAAAAAAAACAAATTCTCTTTCATAGGACAGGAATCAAAATCTTGCTAAAATGGTAACCAAACTGTAAAAAGTGAACTATAGAAAAACACAAAAGCGTTGGAGGATGCGAAAGAACATCTGCAAGTAAAGGTGCAGCATTTGAGCAAACTCGTAACTTGGATTAATTATATTTAATATTTTAGAAAAAACAGCTACTATATGGGGTGATCTGCTTTTGCTGGTGAACTAGCAAAAGAATCAGCTGAGCCTACTTAAAGTAGTGTAGTGCAGCTATTATCTATTTTATATTACCTAGAAATCGCTCTAATTGCCAGACATTCTCAAAAAATGGCATGGCCTAATTTAAATCCGTGGGCATCACGTCGGCAAGCACTTTAACAAATCGCAGCACATCGCCAAAGGAGTTGTACAATGGCGCCGGGGCCACCCTGATGACGTTCGGCTTGCGCTCGTCGCAGGCGACTCCGCGAGCTTCCAGCTCGGACAGGACCCGCTCCACCGGGCAGGCCAACAGCAGCGACAGCTGGGCACCGCGAGCCTGCGGGTCCCGGGGACTGATGACGGAGCAGCTGGGCACCCGGTGCTTCAGCAGGTGCTCCAGATAGGCGGTTAATAGCAGCGATTTGCAACGAATCTGCTGCATGCCAGCCAGTTTGAACACGTCTAGGGAGGCCCGGACACAGGCGGCCTGCGGCGTTGGGGTGGCCGGAAATTTTGGACTGTTCGTCTGTCTGTCTGTCTGTCTGTCTGTCTGTCTGTCTGTCTGTCTGTCTGTCTGTCTGTCTGTCTGTCTGTCTCTCTGTCTGTGTCTGTCTGTCTGTCTGTCTGTCTGTCTGTCTGTCTGTCTGTCTGTCTGTCTGTCTGTCTGTCTGTCTGTCTGTCTCTCTGTCTGTGTCTGTCTGTCTGTCTGTCTGTCTGTCTGTCTGTCTGTCTGTCTGTCTGTCTGTCTGTCTGTCTGTCTGTCTGTCTGTCTGTCTGTCTGTCTGTCTGTCTGTCTCTCTGTCTGTGTCTGTCTGTCTGTCTGTCTGTCTGTCTGTCTGTCTGTCTGTCTGTCTGTCTCTCTGTCTGTGTCTGTCTGTCTGTCTGTCTGTCTGTCTGTCTGTCTGTCTGTCTGTCTGTCTGTCTGTCTTGGTGTCTGTCTGTCTGTTTGTCTGCCTGTGGGTCACTTCTACAAGTTAAAAACATTACATAGCCAAAATCGTGAAGATTCAAAGCAAGCGGGACTACTCAAAGAGGACACGAAGCGCCCCCAGTGCCCTAACCTGTATCATAGACGGGTTGGTGACCCGGAACTGGCCCGCAGTCTCATCTGGCTCCATCTGGTTGGTCATGTCAAACCGAGTCTCAATGCGGTGGCCCCACCAGCCCTCCAGCCGAGGCAGTCGCTCCCTGCTGCCCCCGCCCAGGTGCCGGCGGTGCACGAACGCCCCGGCGATGCAGCCGGCGCCGCAGTTCAAATACTTGTAGGTGCACCAGGCGGCGAAATCGACATCCCAATCGTGCAGTCGGAGCGGCACATTGCCAACAGCGTGAGCCAGATCCCAGCCGACACGACAGCCGCTGGCCCTGGCGACCTCCGTGATGGCCGCAATGTCGAACAGCTGGCCAGTGTAATAGTGCACGCCGGAGAAAAACACCAAAGCAATTTCTTGGCCTCTGGATTGGATGGTCTGGATTGAAGTGATTGGGAGGTCTAATTAGTCAGGGCCGTAGTCCAGTGGTCTAATTGGTCTATGGCTTGGCTCTGCTCGTGCAATAAACGCCCTTGAGAGCCAACCCCCCAACGTGCAGTGAAGTGTACATGCCTAACTATAAATAAAGTTAGGGCCGCTGTACACTCCTGTGTGAGAGTGTGACTGCGTACGTATCCGCGCGCTTGTGTGCCTGCTCAGGGTAGTCGGCGGAATGGGCAGCAATGCCTCTCGCCGGTTGTGTGCCTATGTCGCTTAAAGTGCGCCAGGGTGCACACAGCCTTTGGTCTCTAACTAAAGAAAGGGAGGGAGATACAAGAGGAGAGAGGGAGAAGTGGAGAGGTGCAGAGTGTAGAGAAGAGAGGAGGGGAGGGGAGAGGATAGGGGGAGAGGGTAGAGGAGAGGTGGAGAGGGTAGATGAGAGAGTGGGAGAGGGGAGAGGAGATGGGAGAGGAGAGGGGGGGAGGAGAGAGGGGGAGGGGAGATGAGAGGGAAGGGGAGAGGGGGGAGGGAGGAGAGGAGAGGGAGAGGGGGAGAGGAGTGGGAAAGGGTTAGATGAGAGAGAAAGGGGAGAAGAACGGAGAGAGAAAAGTGAGATCAGTACCACTAAATGACAATCCAAGCAGCAAATCCCCGAATCCCCACCTGAAGAATATCCTCAGTCCGCAGGCAGTGCTCCCCGTCTCTGGGCTTGAGACAGATCATCTCAGCGGCGGGGTCCAGCCCTCGCTGCCTGATCTGAGACTCCACAGCGTAATGATCGGACGGGAAAGCCTGCGACTCTAACAGAATCTTAGTCCTGGCACCGGCTGGCTGGTAGAAAGCCGTGAGGCACAGGTGCAAGTTGACTGTCAGGCTGTTCATCACGCAGGTCTCCTCGGGCAGGGCGCCGACCAGGTCTGACATGTCCTGAAGGAGCCACTCGTCGCAGAAGGCCCACGGCATGAAACCGTGCCGGTGACCGAAGACGCCGAACCTGTTATGACAGGGTTCATGCGTCATCATAATTACTCTCTAATCTCACTTTAGCTCGATCTCTAATCTCACCCCTATTCTCTTTAATCTAAAGCTCCTGAATCTCGCATTAACTCATAATCTTAGCCGACTCTCTCTCTCTCTAATCACAGATCTTATCCCAACTTCCGCTAATCTCAACCTAACTCTCCTTACTCTATAATCTCACTCTAACTGATCAACGTATTCTTACTATAACTCTCTAACCTGATCCAAAGTCTATATAATATCTTTTAAACTATATAATTGCCCTTGAACTTACTACATATATAATCCCTACCTAACTCTCTCTAATCCCACAGCAACTCTTCTAATCTCAGCCGAGACTCTCACAGTCACTCACCTGGCCCACTGGCTCATCTGTGTATCCAGCTGGTTGCGAACCTCCCTGGGCATCAGGCCAAGTGAATTGCCGCACAGATATATCCCATCCTCACTGGGATCAACAGGCGGCTGTCCATCAACCCGCCTGACCAGAGGCAGATCTCCCATCTTGGGATAATGAAATTTCTCCCGAAATCCCGCCAAAGGATCGTTGATGTCCATCAGACGAGCGAACTCGTCGCTAAGAACCGGCACGCCCCATTCCTTGGCCAGCTTCTGCAGGTCCTCCAACGGGTGCCGGCTTGTTGCAGAGTCTGCCATGATAATGACCGTCAAAAATGCCCTGGAAGTATTACCAATGGTGTCTTCAGTTAAGTTGCAACTTGTTGTCGACCAGAAGCACTCGAAGTAACACCCCCACCCCTACCTGCTGTTTTATTTCCACAGGTGCCTGGCTAAACTTAGATAAGATAAAAATTATCGTGCCTTTGGATTTACTAACATTTGTTTAAATTTGTACAATTGTATATATGAATATGCATACGTACTCCTGGACTATAGTGGACAGATGACTGACGAACTCTCGAAGTATTGCCGACATGTGATTAAAAGTCCCTGAAGTACCTGAGACTGATCCGTAAAATCCCCTGAAGGACCCGAGACAGCTCAGTAGGGAACACCTGAAGTATTTCAGACAGTTGGCTGAGAAGCCCCTGAAGAATGAGAGACAACTTAGTAGGGAACCCCTGAAGAACCAGAGACAGCTCAGTAGGGAACCCCTGAAGAACCAGAGACAGCTCAGTAGGGAACCCCGGAAGGATCAGAGAAAAGTTCAGTAGGGAACCCCTGAAGGACCAGAGACACCTCAGCAGGGAACCCCTGAAGGACCTGAGACACCTCAGCAGGGAACTCCTGAAGGACCAGAGACACCTCAGCAGGGAACCCCTGAAGGACCAGAGACACCTCAGCAGGGAACCCCTGAAGGACCTGAGACAGCTCAGTAGGGAACCCCTGAAGGACCAGATACACCTCAGCAGGGAACCCCTGAAGGACCTGAGACAGCTCAGTAGGGAACCCCTGAAGGACCAGAGAAAGCTCAGTTGGAACCCCTGAAGGACCAGAGACACCTCAGCAGGGAACCGCTGAAGAACCTGAGACAGCTCAGTTGGAACCCCTGAAGGACCTGAGACAGCTCAGCAGGGAACCCCTGAAGGACCTGAGACAGCTCAGCAGGGAACCCCTGAAGGACCTGAGACAGCTCAGCAGGGAAACCCTGAAGGACCTGAGACAGCTCAGCAGGGAACCCCTGATGCATTGTAGACAGCTGGCGGAGAAGTCCATGAACTATCATAGAAATTTAGCTTGAAATCCCCCCTGAAGTTCCGTGGGCAGCGGGCTGAAGAACCGCTAAAGAACTGCGCTTTAAAAAAAGATAAGTGATCAAATTGAATCATAAGGCTTCGGATACTCAAAATTTATAGAAAACTGAGAAAAAACTTGAATTGTATGTATATATATTCCTGTTAACACAGTGTAATTTCAATTTAAATTTGCTTACTTAGAAGTCGTGCTTTTTAAAACATGAATTTGACAACAAATAAACAAAAATATAGACAGCAATTTAATAAAAAAATGGAATTATAGGTTGTGTAGTGAGAGTGAGGCAGAATCACATAAATTAACAAAATTTGTGTGTTTAGCTTTCAATAAATCTTTAGTAGAGAAGTTGACACAAAAAATTGTGAACAAAGCTGTTTCAAAGGAATGCGAGGCTTTTTAAAAAAATATTTTTCTTAAAAATGATAAACTTGAAGGCAAAAAACACAGTTGTAAGAACAATTGGAATGTGCAGCAATATTGTGCTTGGAGATTACTTCGAATAACAGTTCAAATGATCTTTAAATGACTTATTATTAATTATAATAAAAACACAAATTTTCTTGCATTATTTATACAGTAAAATGTGTAATAACTACTTACTAAGTCAGTAGTGTAACTGCGCATGCTTAAAAGCAACAATGTTAATTATTATTCGCGTAATTAAAACAGGGCACACAGAGAGATTTAATTTGGTAAGTCTTTATACAATAAAGTAATACTTGATGCGAATACTAATTATGTGAATGACACTGTCGTGTGCAAGTATTTGCGACTTTGAGATTAACAAATCTGACACAAGAAAAGCCTCCTGGTAGTCTTAAAAGGATTCTGAAGATTTTTTATAGGATTATTGTGAGCTCAGTTACTTGAACTGGGAGTAAATCTTCGACAAGCGATGGGGAAAGAAGGGATAGTAGGGATAGGATAGGTGAGAGGGGACAGGGGAGGAGAGGGAAGAGGAGAGGGGAGAGGGGAGGAGAGAGAATAAGAGAAGGGAGAGGGG
>NIVC01002864.1:0-5000 GCA_002269645.1 Macrostomum lignano | reverse complement strand
TATCTATCTATCTATCTATCTATCTATCTATCTATCTATCTATGTATCTATCTATCTATCTATCTATCTATCTATCTACCTATCTATCTATCCATCTATCTATCTATCTGTCTGTCTATCTCTCTGTCTGTCTGTCTGTCTGTCTGTCTGTCTTAGTGTCTGTCTGTCTGTCTGTCCATGTATCTCTGGACTGTATGTAAGTACACACTCTGTCCCTCAGGAATCGGGCCAATACGTTTTTGTGAATTTTATTGCAAAAGCGCTCAACAAAATGAATGATTGATTTTAATACAATGTTAGTCGTGAATTATCCATTTTCGACAATACAACAGGGTGTTTGGTTAATTGAAGATTTACAACATACAATACAAGCGTGCACAGCTACTGACAGACAGTAGCAAGCGGCAGGCACTGACTTATCGTAAATGATTCGTCCAGCCTCGGAGGCCAGCAGAATTCGTTGAATTTCCGCCCTGATCTCGCTTGAATTCAAATATTATAATTGATAAAGTATTCACAGCAATAGTGAATAAATTAGGTGAGCATAGTGAGTGATATAATTATCATTGTAAACGTTCACACACTATTTTTAAGAAAACGTGATCAGTTAGGTAATAAAATGAAAAGTTTAGGTCTATGTAAAGGAAATATTTTTATCAAGATTCACTGAAAAATATGGAATTGCTAAGACGCTAAGACACACAGGGGGAATTGCTGGGATGCCAAGACTCACATGGGGAATTTCTGGGATGCCAAGACTAACAGGGGGAATTTCTGGGATGCCAAGACTCACAGGGGGAATCGCTGGGATGCCAAGACTCACAGGGGGAATCGCTGGGATGCCAAGACTCACAGGGGGAATCGCTGGGATGCCAAGACTCACAGGGGGAATCGCTGGGATGCCAAGACTCACAGGGGGAATTGCTGGGATGCCAAGACTCACAGGGGGAATCGCTGGGATGCCAAGACTCACAGGGGGAATCGCTGGGATGCCAAGACTCACAGGGGGAATCGCTGGGATGCCAAGGCTCACAGGGGGAATTGCTGAGATGCCATGAGATACCAAGGCTCCCAAATGTGGTTGCTGATATCTTAGGCTTGTTAGCTGGCTATAGGGCAATACCATTAGTCTAGCAACTCAAAGGGGATCGTTAATTCTTTCTACAAAATAATCTGTTAACACAACCAAAGCACTCACTTCTGTTTAGCCTGCTCCGAGACTCTATCGTAATAGGCCAGATGTTGCGGGTTGTTCACCGGAACAACGCAGCTAGATGGAGCTCCGACTGCCGTTGTTCTGCCCGAAGGCTGCCGCTGATGCTGCTGCTGAACAGGAGGCTGTCTGTTGCTACTAACAACCGGAGGAGCAGTTACAGACGCCGCGGCCATAGCCTGAGCCCGTTCAACCATGCTCGAAGGTGGCGGGCCAGTCTCAAACTGATGCGCCCCAATCTGAGCATAGTAGGCTGATAGTTCGGGCGAGATCAGACGCAATGGACCTGTTAGCAGGCTGTTGCTAGGCACGCCAACTCCGTTGCTAGCCACGCCGCCGCTGTGAAGATATCGAGGCGACTGATGATGAGTCTGTGGCTGCTGGGAATATGGCTGATTCTGATGATGCTTCATCATCATCGACTGTTGAGGCTGAGGCTGCTGTTGTTGTTGCTGTTGGCGAAACAGCCGGTCGCGTTTTATCTTCCTGTACCGCTGACGTGCCAGGTGCCCTCTGGCCAGGCTCTGCAAGCCAATCACAAGTCGGCGACGTCTGCGCAGTTCTACCTTGGCGCGCCACACCTGCGGGGGAGGGTGTAGAGGAGGGTAAAGCGGGAGTTAGTTTATCCCACATCTGGAATCTTACACATGGAATGTAGTTTAGATTTGGAAACTCATTATGAAATCAATACTCGTATCCATAAGCAAAAAATGGTCAGGGAAATCAGATCAGGAATCTCACCCTTAGAAACCTAAAGTCAAACTGAGAATCTCATTCTTCAAAAATTAAATTAGACTGAGAATGAGAATCTCACCCTTAGAAAACCAAAATCAGACTGAGAATCTCACCCTTAGAAAATCAAAATCAGACTGAGAATCTTACCTCTAGAAACCCCAAAATCAGACTGAGAATCTTACCTCTAGAAACCCCAAAATCAGACTGAGAATCTTACCTCTAGAAACCCCAAAATCAGACTGAGAATCTTACCTCTAGAAACCCCAAAATCAGACTGAGAATCTCACCCTTAGAAAATCAAAATCAGACTGAGAATCTTACCTCTAGAAACCCCAAAATCAGACTGAGAATCTTACCTCTAGAAACCCCAAAATCAGACTGAGAATCTTACTCTAGAAACCCCAAAAATCAGACTGAGAATCTTACCTCTAGAAACCCCAAAATCAGACTGAGAATCTCACCCTTAGAAAATCAAAATCAGACCGAGAATCTTACCTCTAGAAACCCCAAAATCAGACTGAGAATCTTACCTCTAGAAACCCCAAAATCAGACTGAGAATCTTACCTCTAGAAACCCCAAAATCAGACCGAGAATCTTACCTCTAGAAACCCCAAAATTAGACCGAGAATCTTACCTCTAGAAACCCCAAATTCTGACTGAGAATCTTACCCTTGAGAACCCAAAATCAGACTGAGAATCTTACCCTTGAGAACCCAAAATCAGACTGAGAATCTTACCCTTAGAGATTCAAAACTAGACCGAGACTCTCACCCTTAGAAAATCAAAATCAGACTGAGAATCTCACCCTAAGAAACCCAAAATCAGACTGAGAATCTCACCCTTAGAAACCCAAAATCAGACTGAGAATCTCACCCTTAGAAACCGAAAATCAGCCGGGGAATCTATTAGATCTAGAAACTAAAAAACTGAAACTAAAACAAAATGAACAATTATAAAAACCAAAAACTTACACAGCTGCTATCGAGTGAATTTCAATAATTAGTTTTAAAAATACACAACGTTATTTGATATTTTAAGGTAAATTTTAAATGAAAGAGAAATCAAGAAAAAAAAACTTTCTCGCAAAAAAACAACAAGTCGAGCCTAGTTCTTAGCTGGGCGTTGAACCTAAATCTAATAACTAAACCACGGAGACTGAAATAGCAGCTCAAGACTTTTATAGGCTAGTTAAGTTTGGTGTATGAGTGCACACAATAGAGCCTGAGAATGTGTATTTTTTACTCTAAGAGCAAAAGAGAAGCTGCATTGCAGACAGGCAGACTAGGGCTGCGGAGAAGTTGCCCTATCCACGCCTGCTCTCAAGGCTTTTGAATAGACAGAAAAACACACCTATCTAAGAGAAGAGAAGAGCAAATTCAGCTTTTAGAAGCAAAATGCTGCGTACACTTGCCGCTTTTTCATAGGCTATTCATTTTGGAGACATTTTTAGAGGCTTTTAAAATATACAGATATTCTTTGAGCTCTGCACTCCGCCTACACTAAGGGCGATAATTTGACAAAGCAAATGACTCAAATTATTAAATACAGCTAAACTAACCGTGGCAGATTACTTAAACTTCACAGACCGTGATGAAATCTACTGACGCCATCAAAACTGGACCCACCCTGACCCATTAGAACTTGACCCACCCTGATCCATTGAAACTGGACCCACCATGACCCATTAGAACTGGACCCTGACCCATTAGGACTGACTCAAAGCATCAACAAGGAGGCACATCTCACCTTAACCACCCGCCTAGCAGCCATCAGAGACCAGCGCATTTGTCTGCAGGCGTCGCATTGCCAGCCACCTGCGCGCGGCAGCCTGACAGCGGTCACAGCAGCCAGCAGATGCGCCCTCCGCCGAATTAACAGCTCAACATGATAATATTTGAGGAACACCTTGTGCCGACCAACTAGCCAGCCGGTGAGACCGAGCTTCTTGAGCACAGTTCGGCACAGGTCCATAGCCGCTTGGCGGCGGAGGCGCCCGACTCACTGGGGAGAAACCGCAGCACCAGAGGCCGTATTCGGCTAGGAATTCGCGAAGCTCAGCCGATGCGAGTAGCCTTGGCGACGGATCTCAACGGTTTCGAGTACGCCCGTGTAGCGGAGCTGCTCCAGAACCTGGGCGAGGGAGGTTTAGAGCGATTCTTAGGGTAGGTTTAGGGCGATTCTCAGAGGTAGGTTTAGGGCGATTCTTAGGTGTGCTTTAGAGCGATTCTTAGGGAAGGTTTAGAGAGCGATTCTTAGGGGAGGTTTAGAAGCGATTCTTAGGGGAGGTTTTAGAGCGATTCTTAGGGGAGGTTTAGAGCGATTCTTAGGGGAGGTTTAGAGCGTTCTTAGGGAAGGTTTAGAGCGATTCTTAGGGGAGGTTTAGAGCGATTCTTAGGGAAGGTTTAGAGCGATTCTTAGGGAAGGTTTAGAGCGATTCTTAGGGGAGGTTTAGAGCGCTTCTTAGGGGAGGTTTAGAGCGATTCTTAGGGAAGGTTTAGAGCGATTCTTAGGGGAGGTTTAGAGCGATTCTTAGGGAAGGTTTAGAGCGATTCTTAGGGGAGGTTAGAGCGATTCTTAGGGGAGGTTTAGAGCGATTCTTAGGGGAGGTTTAGAGCGATTCTTAGGGGAGGTTTAGAGCGATTCTTAGGGAAAGGTTTAGAGCGATTCTTAGGGAAGGTTTAGAGCGATTCTTAGGGGAAGTTTAGGGCGATTCTTAGGGAAGGTTAAGAGCGCTTCTTAGCGGAGGTTTAGAGCGATTCTTAGGGAAGGTTTAGAGCGATTCTTAGGGGAGGTTTAGAGCGATTCTTAGGGGAGGTTTAGAGCGATTCTTAGGGGAGGTTTAGAGCGATTCTTAGGGAAGGTTTAGAGCGATTATTAGGGGAGGTTAAGAGCGAGTCTTAGGGAAGGTTAAGAGCGCTTCTTAGGGGAGGTTTAGAGGCGATTCTTAGGGAAGGTTTAGAGCGATTCTTAGGGGAGGTTTAGAGCGATTCTTAGGGGAGGTTTAGAGCGATTCTTAGGGAAGGTTTAGACGATTCTTAGGGAGGTTTAGAG